>JAOEGS010020471.1:65174-77532 GCA_025447755.1 Corythornis vintsioides
TATATAAATCTATATATATATATATATATACCCATAAAAAGCTAACAACTTTCAAAGAGATAAGCTTCCTATACAATTTAATGGAATAATCATATTAAGCAATGAAATTAATGTCAGAGAGGAGAGACATGTTCACCCTAGCAGCAGTGTTCCCTTAATATTAAGAAAAAAGTAATAAAATTTTACACCCATAGGAAAAATTTAATGCTCTAATGAATAAAAAAATAATCAACAACAAAACAAAACAAAACAAAGCCAAAACAAAACCAACAGTCACTGGTAATTTTATCAGATGTAATAGAAAGTTTAATCATGAATTCTGTTAAACTGTAGTTTTAAACTGGAAAAAAAAAAGTCTTGGAAAGTGTCTAGAAAATGCCATTTTTTAGACTCTCATAGTGACTTTCAGATCAAATGTGCCTGATTCATGTCAAAACATGACTTTTTTTCCCCCTTCACTGCCAGTAGTACAGCTGCAAGTTGGGATATGAAAATCAAGCCATGTTCTTCTGTCATTGCACCAATGCCAGCAATGAGGATCTTGCAAAGAGAGCTTAGCTGATGACATTTTTTTTGGTTATGCATGAGATAGAGAAGAATCCAGAACTCTTGTCTACACTTCTATTGATTCATCAATGGGAAGTTGATAAAAAAAAAAAAAAGGGGTTTTGTGGTGTTCTTTCGTTTTTTCTTTTTCTTTTTTTTTTTTTCTTTTAATGAGTAAGTTTGGCAGGTCTAACTGGGAGCAAACAGGGAGGATTAAATTTGTTCAATTTCATGAACATATTTCTCTAGCAAGAGGTGTTCCTAGTTCTAGTTTGAAAAATCATTAAAGAATATACTGTAATACTTTGCTTTGTTTATTGAGCTTATGTCTTAAATGTAAGCTCTTCTAATATCTCTCTTGATTTTATGGAAACTGCCCTATTCAGGCTAAAATAAACATTGTAGCACTCTCTAATGTACTAGGAATTTGAGACAAATGTAAGGCAGGACCATCAAAACCTATACAAAGGAGTTCAAACTTGTCCTTGCTCAAACTGATGAAAACAATGTGTAACTGAACAATAAAACTAAATACAAAAGTAATACAATTATGAGGAATTTAGGCTTTTGTTACTTTAGAGGAAACTCAAATCTCTTGTGTTTACATTTGAGACTGACTTTCTTTTTATAAGCACAGAAGACCACATTGGAGAATACTTGACTGAACAGCTTCTTTCCTTCTCAGATCCTTCTACCCCCTGGCATTTCTATCAGCCTGTATCTATACAAGATCCATATCCTTTGTCAGGGTGAAATTTGCTGTGTTTCTGGGAAGACATTTCAGTATTCTATTATTTGGGACTGTAGCCCTAGCATTTTAGATCAGAGGCTTCTTAGAAGGATCTTTTTTGGGGGTTGGGTTGTGTGGGTTTTTTTTTTTTCCCTGAAATGTCTGTAATTTAGAATTATGGCTCAATTTCTGAATACTTTTCCATTTATCTCACCCAGTATAAATACATCCTCCTACTGCTAAGAAGAAAATTAATATTGGAGAAGTTATCAGAAGATGTGTTCAGTTCTCTGTAAGTCTATGCAGAAATAACAAAGCAAAGTAGCAGGTTGTCAGACTGTGGTGGCAACCATTCCCAGAGGCAAGCTGATGTCATTGAAAACAAATCATATACACACACTCTGGTAGAAAAAGCATAGTAGGGAAAAAAATGTTTTTCCTACTGCTTCTTGAGGTTTATTGTCCAGAACAAAATTTCCTCTGCTTTGCTTAAGCCCTGACATGGTCTAGTAAGGTAAATTTTGAACCTTCTCCTTGGTAAAAATCTAAGAACCACCCATAAGCCGGTTAGAATAAGACTGAAGGGGACCACATGAAGTCATCCTTCTCATCCACAGGGCAAAGTCATATCTAATCAAGTAATTCCTCACACCCATTTCTTTTAAACACTCTTAAGTGCTTTTAGAGAGATGTAGAGATGGACGCCCTATCTATCACACAGGAGCTGTATTGTTTTTCTAAAAAAATCAAATCAAAACCAAACCAAACAAACAAAAAACCCCACGACAAAAACAAAACCAAACACACACACACAAAAAAAAAAAAAAAAAAAAGAAACTTTCAGGAAAGTGTCTTGTTAATTTTGTGCAACTAATTTAGAAGGGGCTCTAACCATTTCTGAAAGATAATAAATTAGTCATTCTTGAGGAGGATAATATGAGAAAGGCTGCTGGACAAGTTGCTTCTTATCCACATGGGGTATTATTATAGCAGAGTGCCAGCTCTGATTAACTAGAGGGGAATATGAAAGACAGTGAGAATAATATGTCTTTTCTGAACAGTGGCGATGAATGTTCTTAAGGTCAAGCACTGCTAATATGCAGTCCGTTTACAGGAAAAACATTTTTTGGATGGAGCAATGTTGCCTTTACACATGTTTTGAAGAAGATTATATTGGAATAAGGGTAGTAGGATAAATTAAGAGTAGGGAAAAACACTGCTATAAAAAGTGAGAGATAGTCTAGAAAAGCAGATAGAAAAAGAAGAGAGAGAGGCCAAAAACAGAGAAATACATACGCAGTTCCTGGGTGCTATTAACAGCCCCTGAGAGTTAACTGTTTTCCATCTGAATTCAGTAAAAAAATGTATTAAGTGGAGGAACAGATTAGCCAGAGAAGCAAAGGAGATTTGCTTTTGTAGTCTGGACATCTGTTAGTTCCAGCTTTTCCTACACCCTGTGAGTATGCTAAATCTGTACTTGAAAGGATGTGGTCATCCTTTCAAGAAAGGATGTATGCTGAGTCATGCCATAATAAAAAAGTCCAAGTCTTTCCTTCCGGCAGGCAAAGTCAGCAGTGAAATGGGAAACAGGATTCATGCAGAAGTTTCATGAGGGCCCTGTAGACACATCATGTCAGGCACAAGCACAAAGAGGAGTTTTTAAAAGCATTCTGGTGGGGCTGTGCAGCTTTGAGTAGAGCAAGTGGAGAGAACATGTTTTGAGCTCTTACATAGAACTGCCATTTTTTCTTAATAGAAAGATTTCATATCCTATCCTCCTGTGTACATTCTCTGTTCTCTGAAAGTTCTGCACTACCCAAAAAGGAAGAGTCTGTATATTATGAGTGTACTGGTGTACTGGGTCATCGCTCAAGGAGGAAAGAAATAAGGTTGAGTTGGCATGTACCTTAACGCTTCATTACTTGGTTTTAGGAGATTAATTTTAGGCATTTTCTACATTCTGGAAGACCCTGGGCAACCTTAGATCCATAAAAATGAGGTCTGTATCACTTCTTTAATTTTTTTTTTTTCCACTCAGAAACAGAATAACAGTTGTAACTTCCATAATGTTCCTTTGGAGATACAGTGATGTAATGGGGAGCAGAATAGGATCCCATACAAAGAATGGGTGAAAACACACCACCATTGAATACTCAAAGTTTAAATTGGTTCAGGATTTAATTCAGTGAGTTGACTGCCTAACAATTGATGCTTGATGAAGTATTTTTAAAGGGATTTTTTTAAACTGTCTTTGAAGGCAGTTGGTTAAATGCATCCAGTGTTAACTATTTCCAGATGCCACTGATATTGTGAAAGACTAACCCTACTGAAAGTCAAATTATTTCTCACTGGAATTTGTCATTAACATCACAGAGATCAATAGGAGTTACAGGCCTAAGACAGATGTACAACAGTCCTCATATCCACAGATCTACTTACGGTGAAAAAACCCAGGGCTGAAGGCTGCATATGAATTCAAGATATGTAACTCATTCACACAGTAATTCTACCATTACAGGCATAAATTAGCTGCCTATCTACAGAAGCATGTCCTATGGCAGTTTCTTTAATGACATAAGCAGAAGGAATATGTACAGTTTACATTGCACACAATTATCTACTTCACTTCCCTAACCATTCATGGTAGGTATATATGTTAACTTACAATTAGATCCATAATTGCAGGGAAAAAAAAAAAAAAAAAAAAAAAAAAGAAAAGTATCTGAAAGAGGAGAAGCAGGAAAAATTAAAAAGATTCCTTCTAAAAAGAGAGGAAGATCTGCATACTAGAAATGTATTAAATGATTGTGTTAAGATCTGGAATATACCAAAGATCCTGAAAACCTTGAAGGTTTGGCTTTTTTGTGTCTCTGTTTTGTTTTGGTTTATTCTATTTTTTAAAAAAAAAACTGTCTTCATTTTAAAGAAAAAGAACTGATAAAGAAATGTTCCTTTAACATTTTATAATTATAACACAGACAGAAAGTGTTGGAACAGGAAAGTGTGTGTGAATGGGGCTTAACATGCTGAAACGTATTTCAGCTGTGAAAATCAATACATGGTCCAGAGATAGGGCACTTGATCAGAAAGGATATTGCAAGATACAAAAGAGAAGATATGAAGTATCATTCCTGTGAAGTTCATTTCTTGCTCTTATTACATCTGTTCAGCAGAAAACATGGTGTGCATGAAACTATGGCAGTGCCAGAAATTTATTATTGCTCTTCCAAGAATTTTTGAAGATTTGCATGAGATTTTAGCAGAATAACACATTTCTTCTTTATCAATAATTCAGAACTTGGAAATCTAGATTATGCACTTGTGCAGCATTTCTTGTGTACCTATCTCTTTTCCTCCCATTCCCAATTAACACAACAGCAGTTTCATAAGTCTGTGCACAGCAAATAAAATTATTTCATTAAAGTAGAATAAAATTTCAGGGTTTTTAATTTTATTTCTACTTTTCAGGAGTTTTTATTTATTTATTTATGAAAGGAAGTAGAGAAAAAAGAACAAGAAGGAGGTGAAGATGAGAAAATTGACTCTGGTAACATATTAGCTTGGGAGACTGTTTTCACACCATGGTATTGCAAATGGATTTTTCCCTTTGTCACATTATCCTTTCTGGCCTGTAATTCTATCCTGGGGCTGACAAAATTTCATAAAATCATTGTTATATAAAAATTAGTAAAGGTCTGATTTGAGATTTTGATGTTTTTCAGACAAGATTTTTTCTGTAGAAAAATCATGGCCTGCTCTCAGCAGGAAAAGAAGGGAAATACATTTTACCAGTGTGAAATCTTTCACCTCTGAGGCTTCATCCTCTTACATTGGTGCAAATGTACAGAGCCCACTGGTGCAATGAGTAGGGCAATATCTGAATTTGGCCAGTCAAATGTCATGAAAGTGAGAATCACTTTCTCTCTTACCAACTGTGTAAATTAATTCCATTTATTTAATATTTGTTTTCTTTTCTTTTTTTTTCTTTGATAAAAACTTATATGAGGAAAGTAACATTGTGCATTTATAAGTTCTGCTATTTATTAGCTGTCTTCTTTCTTAAAAAAACCCTGTAGCAGTAGTCAAACGACTTAATTTTGATGCTTCTGAAAAAAAAAAAAAAGTCTTAAATACTGTATCTGAAAAAAAAGACATTTTAGGCAGGTTGAGGTTTTTTTGTGTGTTTTCTGTTTGTTTTTATTTTGTCAGCAGGGGGAGGCTAGTGGTTTTCACCATAATCTTGTTTAGACACCTGAAGTTAAATTGGACCTCTTAAGAATAGAAATAGGTGGAGATTCAATGGTAGTCCTGCAGATAAACTCAGAGATACCTATACATGAACACAGTATAGACAAACATACCATATTGGTCTTTCCTATCACCAAACTAATAACTGAGAGCTTCATCACAGGA
Organism: Corythornis vintsioides; assembly: GCA_025447755.1. Lineage (NCBI taxonomy): Eukaryota > Metazoa > Chordata > Aves > Coraciiformes > Alcedinidae > Corythornis > Corythornis vintsioides. The sequence continues at coordinate 70,864 of JAOEGS010020471.1, forward strand.
ATGGAACAAACTCTGAGAGGAATCAACAGCCCCTGTTTCAATCTGTGACTTTCTAACTATACCTCATCTGTGATATTTTCCTTGGATAGTATTTGGCTGGTCAAGTTCTGAATCAGCCCTGCTTATGAAACTAGTCCCTGATAGAGTGCAAAAGGATAGAGCCCCAGGGGTGAAACATTTTATGTCAGTAAAAATGTATTTCCCCTTCTTTCCATCTTTCACAGTAAAAAGGCATCTCTAATACTCCTTCACTGACAGAGCTGTGTTGGCAGAAGACCATCAGCAGCAGCTTTCAAATTTCAACTGGTTGTGAGCCCACTCCTGTAGCAGAGCCATGACACTGCCCCTTCCATGTGGCCCATAGCAAAAGATATATTTAACTTAGAATAATATCCCAGTGAGAAGGTGGAAAGACAAGTGATATGGCCTGTCCTGGCAATCATTCCAAAGATGGTGTTAATGTCTTTGGATTGCAAAGTGGAGAAAAATAAATAGCTGAAGTACTTTACCGATTAATGCAAAGCAAATAACTCTCAACAACCAGGGTCAATGACTGTCACTGTTGCAGCTGTGATCATCATGCAAACTGTCCTCACTTCATTCGCGTAATGTCCTACACCTGCATGCTGGCTGTAAAGAGTCCCCAAAGTGCCTGCTGACTCACAACAAATGGCACTGGAATGGGAAGGGATGTATCAGTTTAACTGTCCACATAGTAATGTTTCTTGGGGCACATTTGGTTGTCATCCAGAGGTCACTGACAGAAGTTTTTCACTACCAACATTATTCTCACAGCTTGTCCCTTCTCACCCACCCTTAGTTTCTCTAAGACATAAAATAAATAGCTAGCTGAATTAAACTCACATATGGGACATTTGTTTATTAAATGCTTGTCAATAGCAATATATTTATTTCATGTTTCTGTTTGAACATAATCCTAGAGATTAGCAATTAAAACAAAATAATAGGGCCTGATCTTACATGATACAGAAAGAATTATTATTCCTGCTATATAGCAGAGAAAATTGGAAAGGATTCAGAAAAAGAGATAAAAGGATAAGTCACACCTTCTAAACATGCTTATAGGCATCTGTCTACCTACCTTATTAAAGAGAAGGCTAAAAGGTAGTTTGATAGTAGTCAATACATATGGAAAATTTCTTATAGAGGCTGCTCTAAGATTAAAATCATGGCATCACAGGTTTCAGCAGCTGGAAGACCTCCATAGTATAAAGCACATTTGGAACACAGAAACTGGAATAACTTTGAGTCATAAATTAAATCACAATTACTTAATGTAATTTCATCAAGTTTTAAATTCCCCCCACCTTATGGTATTCTGTAATTCATTCACCAGAAAAGTGTTTGTTGTACAAGATAATGAGTGAAATTGACTGATTAGACCACACCATAATAATCTGTTCTTATCAGTCCATCTGCATCTTGCAAAAGAGTTTTACTTCAGTTTTTCTTTTTATGCTATTTATGCAGAGGTTCCTAGGATCTTAATTCAGAATATATTGCCATTGAAAAATTTTTAAATCCTAATTTTTCTAACAAACACCTTAAAAGATTTACAGGGGTGTGTAGCCACTCTGGGGAGAATTAAGGAACCTTCTGTCACATCTAGCCATAGTTAAGACTCCTAACAGTGATTTTCTGAAGGGAGAATTTCAGTTGTTTTTTTTTTTTTTTTTTTCCTGGCATAGTCTAATATTGCTTTCAGTTGATAAATTAAAATACTTGTGCAATCAAGATAAAACACAGATAAACCTGATGTTACTTGCATTTAATTTTGGAAGTTTCTGCTACCAAGCAATGTGCTGTAAGACAAAATATATGATGAAAAAAACTCAGGGTTTTTGCTTAAGCTGCAATATCGTGCTTTTATTGGGAACTGGAAGTTCCTAGTTCAAACCTCAATGTCTTGGCTAAGATAGTATCTATTACATTTAGATACAGAGGCTTAACTCAGTGCATGGTCAGTCAACCATGAATTTCATATTTGGTTCTGGATATTAAGTTTCCAGGCATTCAAGGAAGTTTGTGTCTGTGGAGTTGTTTTGGGCCCATGTCTCGTGCAAGGCAAAAGAAAATACAGTATTTTGGGTACTTTGGTCTGTAAATCTGGCACTTGCTGTACACAAATGGTTAACACAAGTGAAAAAGACTAAACAATACACACCAAAAGAGAATGACAGCAAGAATATGGCTACCACACAAACACTGTGCATTTTCACAGAAAACCAATGTCATGTTATTTAGCACAAGTTTTCTGTAATTGTGATACAGCAAGAAAATTCACAATGTTCAATGGCCCTTAAACTTTCGCTTCTGTCTCTTTGATGGGGTCATCATGCTGTTGATATGTAGGGTGCAGGGGGTCGTAATAAAAAACATGCAGAAATAATGGATGACTCAGGATCTGTTGAAGAACCTTTTTCTTTCTAACAAATACTGTTAGTGTTTCAGTTGTCTGTGTCTTTGCCCAGTATTTATAAAAAGGTTCACTGTTCCTTTGCTGCTCCTGCTGTTTTACCATCAACCATTAACTTTCCTTTGAAATTTTTGAAACGTTGAAATGTGTCTGGTTCATTCAACACTGTGGGACGTTGCAATGTACCAGGGTTTTCTCAGGCCAGTCAGAAGTCAGATTGTATGCTGGTTACCTAGACAAATCACTAAACCTCTATGAAAAGTATAAAAAATTTGCATTAACTTTAGTTATAACTGAAGAGCTGAGAATAGATAGATGCTCACTGGGAGCAGAAAAGTACTCCAAGTTTTCTACCAGGCACTTTGCAGAAGTCATGGGGAAAAAAAAAGAAGTGATTAAGATGTGAAAATTTAGGTCAAAGCAAACTATGAAAATAGGAGTAAAGCTCTAGGCAGACAATTTTACTGCCAAGAGGGAATGTGACTATAAAATAGAGAAGTGGACAGTGCTGCTAGAATTAACTCCATATCTGAAAAAAAGGTAAGTCCAGAGACCTAAGAAGTTAGGGGTACAGGTCATGATGGGCAAAGCTGGCCAGTTTTGTTGTTTGTTTTTTTTAATTGGAGATCAACAGCACAATCATAAAGGGCAGAGAAAAATGGAAAATTCCAAATGGATACACATTTCTACATAAATGAGAAAAAAGAATGAGATTTAGCCAAGAGAGGTTCACTGGACATGAGTTATTTTGCATCTGAGCTGTTCCTTAGACCTCATTCTGTAGACACAGTGATTCTGAACCCATCATGAATTGTAGAAACCAGAAAACCCTTTAGTATCTTTTTTGCTGTTATCCAGAGCTCTGGAATAGTTTGCAGTAGGATCACAAACAGAGGCTTTTACAGGATGTGTGATACTATCCTTGACTATTTACATCTATAAGTTCTATAGCTATGAAACATCACCATCTATCATCACCACTCAGGTTTGAAACATCAATATCTGTCATCATTCTTGGCTGAAAGATGTCTTTTTCCAGCTTTGATCTTGACCAAGGCACACTGGATCCACATCCACTGTCCTATTCATCCTGTAGAAGACTTTAAAACCATGTTAATTATTTCGTCTCTAAGTAGTTTTGTTTCTTTACAACATGCCATGGGGTGTTCACAGAATGTTTTATGACCACAGAACGAAATTATGGATGTGTTCCTGCTCTCCCTGAAAAGTGTTTAAAGAATGCCACACTGAAACTATACTAGATAACTTGGAGGATTCAACTCTCAATTTGAAAACACAGCGCTCTGATGAGCAGCTAGAGATTACAGATATGTATCCACTTGAGGGCATTGTTATGGCCTAGTTAAGCTGAAATAAATTGCATACTTTCAGACTTGCAACTTTTCTAGTGGGAATACTTCAGTGTATGTTTGCATGCTCTAAATATTGGCCTAAATAGGAGGGTAGGACCTGAGTGAAAATCATTGATCAGTTTAGGAATAAAACATTAAACATGTTCATAATAAAACATGTTCTTTAAATATGAATGGGGTTATAAATGAGTTCTACAATGTGGGATACCATCTTTTTTGTTATTTTTATTATCATAATAAGGAAAAAAAACCCCATATAACAAAACCCCCAAATTACTGACTGTGGAATATACTTCATCCTGATACGTAAATTCATCAGAATAAGGTACAAGACATTGAATAATAAATGATGTTTGTGTTTTAAAGAGGCCTCTAAAATGCTTCAGTAATCTTACATTCACAGTCCCAAACAGATACATGCGTAACAGAATGCATGGGTGTGCATATACAGGATATATGGTCATAGCTGTCAATAATCTCAGACTGAGGGCAGCAGGGAAGCAGTGCTGAGACTGGTAAACTCTGTGACTGGAGCATTTATTTTCTTCCTCATTTTGAAGTGGATGGGAGGGTTTCCAAATTGGGGAAGCCCGGGGAATGGAGGGGAGTTGCAGAAGGACTCGACATCTCTCGCAAGAGAATCTGAGAGGGTGACATAGTTGGGGGTGGTGACGAGGCAGCCATGGCCAATTTAAACGTGGAAAAACCAGAAGCACTGCTCAGACCATGGGCAGCATGGAAGAAGCAAACAGGACTGGTAAACTCTGTGACTGGAGCATTTATTTTCTTTCTCTTTTTGAAGCAGATGTGGGGGAGGGGGGGATCCCTACACTGGGGAAGCCCAGGGGAGGGAGAAGAATTCCAGAAGGATATGTCATCTCTCACAAGAGAAGCCAAGAAGGTGACATAGTTGAGGGTGGTCACTGGGCAGCCACAGCTGATTTAAACTGACAAAACTGGAAGTGCTGCTCAGACCACAGGCAGCATGGAAGCCTTCTCACTTGTTGGCACGAGGGGGGGCATGAGAGGCAAGCAGGGAAGATCTGCTCCTGTATGCTCCCTGACAAAATGGTCTCTACTCAGCAAAGGAAGGCCACACTCCTGTTGTCAATTAAAGTGGACGTAGAAACACAAACAGAGCCCCCACAGAAAGATGTGGGAGAGCAGATGACAGGCTGCAGGGAATGCCAGAGCCTGCTCCTGAACTCAGAGAGCGGCCCTCATTATGGCTGCATGCGGTGCGAGCAGGTAGATTATCTGCTCTGCCATGTGGCCCTGATGGAAGATGAGGTTGCAAGACTTAGGGCTGAAATAGAAAGGCTTAGAAGCATTAAGGAATTGGAAAGCAAAATAGACCGCTGGAGCCATGCTTTGTGCTCCATTCATGCAACTGATGGCACCCAAGATCAAGGGGACATTCCATTCTGTCCCTCTGAGAAAGAGGACATAAACTTAAGTGAAGGGGGTGAGTGGAGGCAGGTTCATGGTTCTGGCAGAACCTTGCCTGCATCACCTCCTCTGGTGCCTCTGAGGAATAGGTATGACGTCCTCCTGGAAGACACTCAGTATTCTTCTCATAACCAACCTGAAGGTGAGGGCATGGGAGAGGGGAAGGCTTGGACGCAGGTCCCATCTTGCAGAGGAAGACAAGTACTCCCTCCACCTCCCCCTCCCCCCTTATTGCCCTCACTCAAGGGGTATGGACCTCTTGAATTTGACACTCATTCTGATGAGGATCCAATTGGTGATTCTCACACAGATTGTCCCTCAGAGTCACAACTCAAGACTTCCTTATGAAGGAAGGAGAGTTGTTGTCGTGGATGACTCTTTTCTGAAGGGAACAGAGGGCCCTATCTGTAGACCGGACCCATCCCATAGGGAAGTCTGCTGCCTCCCTGGAGCTCGGGTTAAAGATGTTAAAAGGAGGCTGCATGAATTGTTGCACCCCTCTGATTATTATCTTCTGATAGCTTTTCAGATTGGCAATGATGAGGTTTCTGAGAGAAGTCCGAAGGCAATCAAGAAGGACTTCAAGGCACTGAGGTGACCAGTTCAAGGTTTGGGAGCATAGGTGGTATTCTCTTCAATCCCTCAAGTAGTAGGGAGGGATACAAAAAGAGGGTGGAATACCTATATAATTAATAATTGGCTGAAAGACTGGTGCCACCATCGGAATTTTGGGTGTTTTGACCATGGAGAAGTTTATTTGGCACCTGGCCTACTGGCACCAGGTGGTGTACAGCTGTCACAAAGGGGAAAAAGGATCCTTGCACAGGAGTTAGCAGACAGCATTGAAAGAGCTTTAAACTAGACTTGAAGGAAGAGGGGGATAAAATTAGATTCAGAGGAGATGAGCCTGTGGACAGCCTCCAGTCTGTTATCCTACTTGGGGTGAGTGATTGATATTCACTCCTGTGCACAGAGAAAGCTCTCGGTTCGGATATTTGTGGGGTTTTTTTTCCTCTTTTTCTATTTATCTAACGGGTTACAGGCTTCCTCTACTCAGGGATTTAGCCTACAACAGAGGAGATCGTTCCGTGAAGGTACAGCTGAGAAGGTTAATTGTTTACAGGGAGTGTAGACTTGCCGGAGGGGGGGTTCACATGTGGCTGCCCGGACACTGGATATTCACTCCTGTGCACAGAGAAAGCAGCTTCCTCCCTGCCTGAGCTGCTGGCGCGTGCGGAAGGGAATTAAAAAAAAAACAAAAAAAGAAAAAAAAGGCAACCCGTTCAGTTACACATACTTCTGACTGGTCAGTATGGTATTCACTTGACAAAAAAAGACCATGATAATGTCTTCATCCAGAGTCGATGTGGGAATTCAGGCACGTGTTGTTCGTAAGGATGTGGGGGTGCA
>JAOEGS010020474.1:10025-20584 GCA_025447755.1 Corythornis vintsioides
CACTGAGAAAAAGTTCTTCCTTGTGTTGACCCTAAACCTCTTGTGCTCCAACTTGCACCCATTGCCTCTCGTCCTGTGACTTTTCTGGGACCTCTTTCCATGCTCTGAGGCTCAGAAATGCTCTTGAGCTGGTGCCAGATAAAGGTGAAAGCATTAAAAAAAGAAAAAAGCAAAGGAGCAGAGGAAGCTTTTGAGTGCGATGCTTTCAGCCTGGGGCTGCCAGCATTTCTAGTAGAGAGGCTTAATTTATACTTCTTTATAATGTCTTTATAACCTGCTCAGAGATCTGCTGCCTGTGCCAGTGAGCTCCTGGGAGCACAAGGCAAGAAGGGGACTCTGCAAGCTGCAGCAAGAGTGCTTGTGAGTGCAATGTGCTTTTTAGGTATCCAGGCCTATATTTAGAGGCAGAGCCACCCACACATACTCTGTTTTCTACACATGTGCATGCAAATGTTGCCCTGAACAAGCAGCAGCCTTGGGAGATGATGTCACTGTCGACAACAGATGTGCATCTCACCGGCCAAATGCCTCCTCACCCAGAAATCATATGAAGCTGTTTGCCAGGGGAAACAGTGTACATGGAGCTGTGGAGCTGCTCCTGTGGTGGCACAACCTGCCAGTGCCAGGGTGTCCATGAGATGCACAAAAGCATGCTTCCCTGGGGGAAGGTCCTCCGTGGGGTGAAGGCACCTGGGATGCACGGCCCCAGGGGGATGCTGGCATCTGAGGACCATGTGGAATGCAGGCATGGTCTTCCATGGGGTGTGTGCACATATGGTCCCCCCTGGGGCACAGGCACCTGCAGTCCCTGTGGCATGATTGCACACACAGTCCTCTGTGGGATGTAGGCAGGGCTGCCGGAAATGCCCAAAGGACCTCCCTCCCACCAGGCCAAATACCATCCAAGAGCTACCACCTGCCCACGACACAAATCTCTGTCAGTCACCCTCCAGGCTGCCTGCTCACTGGCACATATGTCCTAGTCCAGGCATCTCCCCAGGTCACACTCACCCAGCTGTGGCAGAAGAAGGGGTGTCCATGACAGCAGAGCCTTTTGGTCCCCAGCATCCCACTTGGGACCAAATTAACATCAAGAGCAAGATGCTCACTGCCCACATGCTGTGTGAGCAGGGCTCCCCTGAGCTTGCAGCTTGCTTTGCCTGTGCCAGCAGGTGCTGGTCTGTGGGGACATCTGCTCTGTATGCACCACAGTGATAGGAAAGCATTGGTAATGTACAAAACCACTGTGACAGGCTTCTAAATCAGACCAAATGATCTTACATTGCCATGTCGTGGATTTGCCTCCCCTGTCAGATGAGGGGGAGCAACAGTTCAGGCAGGTGAGCAGTGACCACCTCAAAACAGAGCCAGCACACCGGACACACCCAGTCTGCAGCTACTGATGGAGATGCCAGTGTGGCTGCTACTGGAAGCACAGGAATGCTGGCAGGCATCTACACACCAAGCTTCATAGCAGCAGCCCTCAGCACTCCTGCTGCATAACGATCCGAGGATTTTCTGAGCTCCTGCTGTACTAAGTGGCTTGATCAGCCCATGCAAATATTTGAAACAGCCTTATTTGATGGGATCTGCTCAGTATTTGCCTCCTGAAGTTTTCACACAGATCAGTCTTCCCTATTTGAGTGAAAGGCAGCTGGGGCAGGGAATGGTTTCACCTGCCCTGGCACAAAACCCAGCCTGGTGCTTCCTGAACTTTCTCAGCTTCATTCCTCACATGCAAGTTAACATCATTTCCAGAAACAAAGGGGCTTAGGTTCTGAAAACCCATCTCCTCTGGAAATGGATGATGTCACTAGATCATTCCAGTCATTTAGAGGAGCATTTGGATAGCTGAATTCACACAATTTAGCCCTTGGTGTCAGCAAGGAGAGCCCCTCCACTATGGCTTATTTTTAATATGCAAATAAACCCTGCACAAGGAGATGAATTTTGTAGAGTGCAAGATGAAAAAACAGTGACTGTTCTCATCCATTCTGGATGGTATTTTATTTTATAGGCCCAGAGTCCCCAGCAGCAGTTACAGCCTCTTGAACCTCTCATAACTCACTGTGAGCACTTTTTCTGTGAGCCAAACCATGGGGTTCTGATGCCTTGGCAGGACTTAACCCCTCTTCCAGGAGCAAGCTCGTTCTCTGCCTGGCTGTTAATAAGCCCTCTAGACAGGGGTGCTGGAGGAAACTGATGGCATTGGCAGTGGTGGGGGCATTATTACAACAGCAACCTGCCCTGAGCTGTTTGATGCTGCATCCCCTGCACTGACTCTAGGAGCCCTTGGATGGCACTGTGCCTTCCAGCAGAGATTGATAACCCCAAATGGATGGATAATCCCCAAACCTCATCCCTGATTTTTTCAGGGGTAGAGAACCCTACCCTTCTTCAACCTGCTGGGACAGGGTCTCCCTGAACTCTTCAGAGAGCCTGGCCTGGCACCTAAACCAACCCATGAAGACTGGGTCTGTGCTGCACAGACCTTCCCCAGCTCCATGAACCCTGGACCAGGTCTTGGCATGTACCACGAGATGTGCAGAAGCCCACCAGCAAGCAAAACCCCCGGGCACACACACAGGTCTGCTCCAAGCACCAGCCCAGAAGGGCCCAGAACCCCTCTCGCCATCTGTCCTGTCTGGGTTTGTCTCACTCCCTCCTACCTCTCTTCACCTGCAGAGCTCTGCTATGGTGCTCCCAGCTGATCTGCAGGGCCTTTAGCTTTAGCTCACCATGCATCTGGCTGGACTCAGGGTCTCAGCCCCAGCCACGGCAGGTACAGAAAGCAGGTCTCGGAGGTTGCTCCACAGACCTTTGCAGAGGGGGAAGGGGCAGACTTTGCTGAGGGGAGAAGCCCCTCTGGCAGAAGGGAAGGGACAGGGCTGTGAGCAGGGCAGCAGAGCAAGGAGCAGCCTGTGTGAAGGGAGCATGTAGTTGAAGCAGCCAGCTGCCCTGGGAGACCACAACCAGCATGGCTCTTCACACCAATCATACTTCTATCTTTTTTTTTTCTTCTCCTTTCTCCAATTTATCATTCTGACACACTCAGTGATGTTCCTGCAGATTGAAAACAGTAGAGACAGAGTTTTAGACAAGGCAATTTCGGAGCTGAAACAAAGCTGAAATACTTCAGGCACAGAGCAGGTGAGCAAAGAGAACTTAGCAAGGAGGAACAGAACAGCATGGGTGCCTTGGTTCCCCTGCAGCTCCAGCTGACTGCTCTGGGTGACAGCAAGACCCACCCAAGGAGGTCAGTGTGTCTTCATCTCCTCTGCTTATCTACAATCCCCTCCTGGCCCTGGTAGCACCATTTCCCCACTGCCACGAAGGCAAGCTCCCATCCCAGTGCAAGACCAGCCCTTGTAGCTGCAGATGAATAAGTACTTGCTTGACTGGCATCCTGGCTCCATACCCTGCATAGCAAACACCAGCTTTTGCTTTCCTGACCCTACAGCCCTGCAGAACAATCCAAATCTTCCAGCCAGATATCTTTTCTTTTTTTTTTTTCTCCCTACAGATGCTATTCTGCTGCTACATGAAGGAGATGGGAGGCCTAAGTGGACAGAGAGACAGGTGGGGAGAGGTGGATGATGAGCTGATTCCTGTTGAGCTAATATAATATCTGGACTCTTAACAAGGATCAATACACAATCTTCAGAATGATTCAGCCTGGAAACCAATGCTGTTTCCCAGCCCCCCCCATGTCCCCATTGCTCAGCCACTGTGCCATGACAGAGCAGCCCATGGCAGCCACTCCAGCACCCACCCCAAATGCATCTCACAGCTAGGACTAAAGCCAGGCAGCTCTTGAGACACAGGCTCTGTGTGCCAACAGGCAGCCTTGAAAAACAGGGGTTGATGCTCTGCAGGACAAGCTGTGTGTGGCTGACATATTGCTTGGTCTCTCACAGACCTCCTGAAAGCAGCTGTCAGGTCCTGTCCTGTTCCAACTCCCTGCCTCTCCAGACATGCTGATAATTCTGCTTTGCTGAATCAGAGAACATCTCAGAGCGTGTTCCTGGCTTGTTCCTCCACGAGAATGAGAGGCTTTGAGCACTGGGAGCCTCACTGCTCTTGGAAAGCATCAAGAGCATCCAGTGGAGCAGAGAAATGGATGGCACAAGACCTCAAGAATCCCCCTGGGGTACCTCGTGCCCCAGAGCTCCAGCCAGGCAGACAGGATGCTGCTCACATCTTGGATGAAATTCAGGGAGCTGGGGAAGGCAGCAATATGTTCTTCTGCTCTTGCTCCCGTGAGCAGGAGCTGTCTCAAGTGCCTTATCTGGGTGAGCCCCACATGAGCATCTCTAGCCTCCTCCTTCCTAAAGCAGCTCTCTGAGCCTGGCAGGGGTCGGTGGCCACTCCAGCCCCAAGGATTTGATGCCATCCCCACCAGACAGGGCACCATGAGCACCTTATGCCTCACCCACGTGGGTGCAAAACCCCTCACTGGGCTGGGTGGGCATGAGCTGTGGAGCAGGGCATGGCAATGCTTGGCTCCTGCCAGAGCCCTGAATCTTTTAAGGGATGTGGGCAGCATCATCTCCTCAGACTAGACCCCCCATTCCCCAGCCAGCTCTATCCTTCTGACACATACAGGCCAGTGCTGATTAACATGGCAATTAATATCTTTCTGAGGACATGCAAATAAAACCACAGCCCTTCTCACTCAGACAGAGGGAGTTACCCACACTGCCTGTTTACAGTCAACACTGAAGTGCAGAAAGCCAGAGAATGGCAGCTCTGAATAAGGCATCTCAACTCTGGCTGTTCCAGAAGGACCTGTCAAACTGTCACACAGCATTAACTGGAACACATTACTGCACAGCTCCCTGCAACTGGGACCACCACAAGGCTGCATCACTCCTCCTGTGGTGCAGCACCCAGATACAACCCCTCCATTAACTCTCTGGCCAGCCCCTCAGTCAAGGAATACTGGCTACCACTTTTGTAACCCGGCCTCTTGAACCTCCTCTCCTGCACCAGGGGTGCCTGTGGTCTGCTGCCAATGGGATCAGGAGGAAGCAAACACCAAGTGGCTGCCACTCAAGCACCTAGATGTGTGGCTGGCACAGGAGGCAGGGGGCTGGCATTGTGGGCACAGCAGGGAAAGTGATGGTGGCTCTGGGCAGCCCCGAGTCTGCTGGGATGCAGCCCCACTCCCTGCCCCTTTCCTTGCCACATGCTACCTGCTCCATCTGGGCCTCTGAGCTGCTGCAGTGTGAAGTAAACATCTGCCTACAGCACTGCACCACTACTCTGCTTTCACCAAAGCCATTTTGCAGCAGGTTGAACCTGCTGCTGGACAGCAGCCAAGCCTCAGAGGAGAGGCTGCACTGCCCAGCAGAGGAGAGGCAGCACTGCCCAGCAGAAGAGAGGCTGCACTGCCCAGCAGAGGAGAGGCTGCACTGCCCAGCAGAGGAGAGGCAGCACTGCCCAGCACGGCAGTGGCAGCTCCCTAAACCTGTTTGCAGCAGCCACATTAACATCCAGAGAGCATCTCAGAGCCAGCATCTGTGCTTCTCCTTAGCTGCAAGTGAAACCACTGCCTGTGTTCTCCACAGGCCTTCCCCTTTGTGGATCCTTTCCTAGAAATGAACATGAAAACCAAAATTGTGGTGGGTAGTATTAAACTCATACACTGGGTTTATGATATCATTAATTCCATGCCAATAATGTGCCTCACTAGCATCTACCCAGGGATCTGTTATTACTGGAATCTGAGTAACTACCCAGGGGAGTTTATAATCAATAATACATTTGCCAGGCTGAAGAGAAAGGGAAGTACACCTTGCCAGGATTTTGTTCCTTGTTTCCCTGATCTTAAAGGTATTTGTTTCACAACAGCCTTGTTCCCACTAGACACGAAAGATGATTTGTTTTTACCAATGTTCCTGTTGTCTGTGGGCAATACAGTCTTTCCTGTGACTGCAAACAGGGTGCAACCACTGCACTGCCCCTAGAGTGCAGGACAGCTGCTCAGAGGTCCACTCCACAATGGCCAGCTAATGGACCTCAATCCACACCAGCCATGACCCATCTTCACTGGGTGGTAGCACTGGCAGAGGAGATTTGCCAAGTGCTGGAACAGGAACCAGCTCCAGTTCCCATAGTGCCCTGAGGGCACATTCAAATCCCCAGCACAGTACAGTGCTGCTAGAAAGACTGAGGAAAGTCAACTTGCCACCACGTGCTGGCCCCTACTCAATGCTTACTGTGCTGTGGTTGCACAATTGTGCTTCAGGAAGGAGGTGAAACAGCTCAGTAAAGCCCACGACTGTGTTGTCCAGGCAACCTGTGCCTGCACCCAGAGTACAAAAGCAGCCAACCCCAGCAGCTGCTGCCCTGGTGCAGAGGAGGAAATACAAAACCAAGTCAGCACACCCAACATCCAGTGATGGGGAGCCAGGGCCCCCCTGACTTGAGGCTGAACCTGTCCTAACAGCCAAGTCTTTGTCATTTGATGCGCTGTGAGATGTAAAGAAAGACAAGCAAATGAGGCAAAGTCTTCCTGCTTGCTCTGGATTTGGAGTGCCTGTGGTGATGGGACCCCCTTGGTGCTCAGGAGGCTGGGAGTCTGGGCAACGACTCCAGCATCGACTGGGAATTCCCAAGAGCTCAAGAGCCTCTCTTGATTGTTGACTGTTGATGAGTGTTAGAGCAAAATATAGCAGCCAGGATGACCTTCAGTGACAGCAATGTTCCTGGTCCACCATGGGAGAGAGGAGTTGAAGGCTGAGGGATCTTGCAAGCACCAGTTTGGATTGTTCTGTTCTGTTGTTTCACGTTGCTGTTCACCTTCTATACAAATACATACAAACATATACAACTTAATAAAGTTCTTGTCTCCTTATATGCCTTCTGGTCTCACACTGCTAAATTTGAGATAATATCTGTCCAAGGCAGGACAGATGGCCATCCATCTGGGAAAGCTGGAAGCCTCCCAGTGCAAGGAGTAGGAGGACATAGGCTGAGAGCTCAGCTGTAGTCCCAGGGTTCAGTGATGACTGCAGCAGTGGCCAAGCTCTCATGGGAGGAGAATGTTTCCCTTAATAGCCCTACACAGTGAAACACAAAGGATGGAAGGCCACCAGGACAGGTGGAAGGAAGGCCACCAACTCAAAGTGCACCCTTGGAGAAGATCAGTCACAGTCTGCTAAATCCATACAAACCAGCCCATCCCTTGCTATTTGTTCATGCAGAATCAGGGCCAAGTTAGTCTCCTCTAATGGGGATACTAATAACGTGCCTGTGTTTACCTGCCTCCAGCAATATTCTTGCAAATGAGGTGTCAGCAGGGATCCTGGGGCATCCAAACTGCTCTGTGTGGGTTTTACAGGACCCAGAAAGTAAGGCAGGGGTGTATGGTCAGAAGGAATCATGCTGGCATCCAGACAGAGAGACTGCAGCACATGAGGAAGGTCCATCTCTCAGGATGAGATGACAGCATCTCACCTCTTGCTCCTTCACCTGGTGCTTGTTCAGAGAAGCCTTGTGGAAATGGCTTGAACTCATGTCTGCTAAGCACACATCCTGCAGGCTTCTTCACTGAGAAGGTGGCAGTTTGTCACCCAAGCTTCAGCACAGGCTGCTTCCCCAGGAATTGCTCTGCTTGGCATGAAGAGCAAAGGCCAGGTGTGAGACCTGTGGGCCTCCTGCTCCCTCTATGATTTGGCAGCAGAGCTCTGCTCCTGCCTGTCCCTGAAGGAGCTGGGTAAGATAAGTCTTCCATCTTCCAGTCCTGCACAGAGTGTTAGTGATGCCCACAGCCAAAGCTCCAAGGAGAGAGACTGAGAAACATCTCTCGGTCAATAACCCTGCATGTCTGCCTCGGGGGCCCTGGCTTTTACTTGGAAACTGCCCCTAAACCCTAAGCCTCCAATATACCTTGACCACTACACCTGAAGCAGCAGGACTGGTGGGGCTGTAAGAAAGTGAGCAAGGACTTGAGAGCATTTCATTTCTGTCCTGCAAATCTGTGGCACCACCCGTCGTTACCAAAAGCACTGCTGCTTAATCCATCCCCAGCCATGCCTCCAGATCTGCCCCTCCTCCTGCTGTGGGTGCTGGCTCTAGGATCTGCAGATGCTCTGGATCAGAGGCTTTTGCCTCTCCTTTTTAATTGCATGGAGGCTGGCTGCTTTTGTGGTTGAACACAACCACAGGAAGCTTGTGACCTCTCCTTCTTCCCCGACACCTAAGCGATGTCCTGCCAGCAGCCAGGTGTGACCAGAAGCTCCTCTCTGCCCCTGTGGCTCAGAGGAGTTGACTAGCTGAGTGATGAGGGTGCCAGAGCATCCAAGTGTGTCAGCAAGAAGAGTGATCTGTGCTAGCCACCTTCCCCTAGAGAAAGGCAGGCTGCTTACTCTCCTCCAACCTCACTGCAGCCCCTTCCCATGCTTGCAGAGACCTCTTAGAGAACAAGACCAGACCATTCAGCTTCTCTTCCACAGCCACAAGGTCCTCCTCCCTCCCTGGAGGAACTCACAATTGTTCCATTCTCCCAGGAACATGCCCTGTCCAGCTCAGGCCTGGGCCCCCTTTGGGACTAGAGGATTTTGACTGAGGAAAATCAGCATTTGATTGCTGTTAAGCATCAGTGAGGTACACACTGTGCTGTGTTGGCTGTGATTATAGAGGTCCCCAGATTGACAACCTCAGCTAATAGGGTGGGGATGCTCCCAAGGTCCTCCTGCAGGCAGGACAGGGTACCTAATGCCTCTCAGAAATGCAGGGTTACAGCTGGAGCAGACTCAAGGCTCTACTGCTCCAGTTCTCTGTAGTCAGTGAAAAGAGGAGTCTCATGAGAGTTTTTCAGAGGTGATGCAGCAGCAGCCAGAAGGAGAATTACCACAGGCTCAGTGCACAGAATACAATTCCTGTTAAAGGGAGGAAAAAAATAAGCAAAACACAAAAAATGCCCAAGCAACCCCTGAACCACTGGCAGTGTCCTCTGTCTAACCTGAAGAAAGGACCCTCTGCCAGGGAGAGCTCATAGACTGGGAGATGCATCTAGCACAACTCCCTGCTCCATGTCCTGCTGCCTACCTGGTCTTTAAGATGATACAGAGCTGCCTCTCAGGGGGGCTGCAGAGAGAAACCCCCATGGGGTCTGTGGGATCTCTGAGGCAACGTGTTGGGTGCAAAGTGCTTTGAAGTCTTATCTCATGGGGGAGGAATCACCTGCCTCCCCCTGGAAGGATTGACAGTGGGGGTCTGCAGTGTGTGGGACAAACACAGCTACATCATCCCAGCACCACAGGCTTACCCAAGCCCAGGTTTGGATGCCTGGTGATGGGGGGAACCCTCCACCAGAGTCGGGCACTGGGGCCAGGTCATTGCTGCCAGAAGGAGCATGCCATGGACTCCACCACAGCCAGTCCCCATGCACTCAGCCCCTGTGGCTGCAGCACTCCCCCACTCAGCTTGGGGGAAGGAGCAGGAAAAGAGCCACAGGGGGTTGTTAACCAGGCATCTGAGTCATGTGAAAGGGAATTAAAGGCTGCCTAGAGAGACTGGCACAGGGATCCAGATTTAGCAGCACCATTCCTTGGGGATTGCAAAGACAATGTAAACTCCTGGGGGATCAAACAGATAAACTGAGACTTATACAAGCAAGGAGGTGACTGGGGCAGAGCAGGAGCAGCCTCCAATATGTGGCTGATGGCAGAGCAGAAGCAAGGCCTGGGGAGTAGACCAGGCAATGAGATGAGCTGAGTCTGCACAGCAGAGCCATGGGAGCAATGCTGGTGCAGGGGAGCAGGGACAGATGAGATGCTCTGCTCCTGCCTGGAGAAGAAGACTGCATGGCTCAGCACCCACTGAGATCAGTGCTGTGAGAAACCTCAGCCCCTGCTTAGCAGTCAGGTCAGGCAGCACTAATGCCATCCAGGCTCCAGGCATCCCAGACCATGCTGGTTTTCCTCTTGCAGTCAGACAGCACACTGCACCACAGACCAGAATGCTTTCTGTATTGCTGCCTGCCCCAGACCCACAGGCATACCAGGCCTAGTGGACAGCACCTGTGGGCTTTGCCAGAGCCAGACACTGAAATAAATAAAGCCCAGAACAAGCTCTGCTTCCCCATGCTTAATTGGCAGCAAAACAGAAAGGCATCTTGCAGACCTGTGGAGAGCTGGCTGCCTGCTTCTGCTCTGGGTCTGTGCATGACTGAGTCTTTGGAGCTGGGCTTTTCCTTTCTCACTGGCACATCCCAGATGGCAAGCAGCCTCCTTCTCATGGCCTCTGCCAACAATGGACAAGACCAAGATTTGCTGCTTTTCACTCCAACACAGGCTTCTTGGTTTACCATCACAGGTGTGGGTGTGCTAACCCACAGCTGGCTGCTTCCCAGCACTTTTTAGTGAGGGGAGGAGTGTGCATGCACTATGCAGGCCCTGGGGACGAGGACCCAGGCTCTCCATTCAGCTGTTGCCATTCAGAGACATCTCACACAATCACAGAGTGTCAGGGGTGGGAAGGGACCTAGAAGATCATCTAGTCCAACCCCCCTGCCAGAGCAGGGGCACCTAGACCAAGTCACCCAGGAACAG
>JAOEGS010020475.1:0-25986 GCA_025447755.1 Corythornis vintsioides
GAGGTTGTGGAGTCTCCTGCTCTGGAGACATTCCAGCCCCCCCTGGATCTGTTCCTGGGTGACTTGGTCTAGGTGACTCTGCTCTGGCAGGGGGGTTGGACTGGATGATCTTCTAGCTCCCTTCCAACCCCAGACATTCTCTGATTCTGTGAGAGCCAAGAGGCTCTGCCCCGGGGCAGGGCCCCTCCCAACATGCTAAAGGAGATGGGTCCCTCCAGCCCTCTCTGGGAAGGGGCACAGAACCCTCGTGCTGTTACCATTCAGTGTCAGGCCATTGTCCTGTACCCCATCTGTGGTGTTCTTCCACACAACCATCTTCACATCCTCCAGAGCCTGGGGAGCCAGTGGGTTTCCAAAGCAGGACTTCTAGGTCCCAAGAGAAAGAAGAGACCTTATTGCAGCCTTTCAATACTTAAAGGGGGCTTATAGAAAGATGGGGACAGACTTTTGATCAGGACCTGTTGTGACAGGACAATGGTTTTAAATTAAGAGGGAGATTCAGACTGAAGAGATTCTTGATGCTGAGGGTGGGGAAACCCTGGCCCAAGGTGCCCAGAGAGGTGGTGGCTGCCCCATCCTTGGCACCATCCCAGGGGATGTTGTTTGGGGCTCTGAGCACCCTGCTCTGGGTGCAGATGGCCCTGCTCCCTGCAGAGGGGTCAGACTCAGTGAGCTTGATGAGCTTTAGAGGTCCCTTCCAACCCACACTGGTCCATTACCCTAAGATCTTCAGCACAACCCCAATCTCACCAGCATCCCTCTCTCCTGGAAAGGAGAAGGTATTTCTAGAAGAGAAAATCCACCCAGCTCAGGGATTACTGCCTTAGACCCTGATGAAACCCTGCTCCTCAACATCCCAATAACATGTGACTCAACAGCTCCAGAGCCTCCTGCTCTTCCCACAGCAGAGAGAAGTCATCCCAGGCTTAGAAAAGATGGGAGGCCTGTGGATCTCCACGTGACTGGAGATGCACAGCAGAAGTGCTGAATGCAAACAGGGCAGCTCTTCTGCCCAGTGCTGGAAGGAAAGGGGACCCTAAGTGACAGAAATATCTCAGCTCTGAAGCCAGCTCTACCTGGAAGTAGTTGAGTTCATCATCACTAAGGATCTGGTTGTTATCCTGGTCCGAGAGGTTGAAAATCCGGGTCAGTGCTCGTGCACATGCAGGTTTCAGCTGCAAGAGACAAACCATGGTGACAAAAACAGGGCACCAACATCAGCCTGGCTCTTCCTCTTGCTTCCTGCAACCCCAGCTGCAGAAAGATTCCCTTTCTGCACTGGCTGGGAGCATGGTACAGCTAGGCCAAGACCACAGTCACCTGGGAGCCAGGAATCAGAAGCAGGACAGCCCATCAGGAAGGTTTCTCCTGGTCTCTTCCCACCACTTCCCTTCCCAGTGCTCCAGAGCACAAGGGCTTCTACACCAACATGCCCATGGGTCCTTGCAGATCCCTCTAGCCTGGATGTGCTCAACTGGCTGTGCTGAGAACAGGAGATGGGTGCCCTCTCCTCATTCTGGATGCATCAGCCCAAATTCTCCACCCTCCCACCCAGGTCCAAAAGCCCAGCAGCACTCCAGGGTGCCAGGAGGGGAAGGAGAGCGCTCACAGAAGGTGCTGTGAGCAGCTGCTTCTTACCTGCTTCTCCTCTGGGTCATAGAGGGGAGCAGTGGGGTGCAGCACAGCTTTCTGGGCATAGTAGAAGAGCTCAGAGATGTTCTTGAGGTTCTTGGCAGAGCACTGGGGATTCCAAGGAAGAGAAAGACAGTCCTGTGAGCTGGGACAGGCAATGACAAGGGGCAGAAGGAGGCTGATAGGAGCTCTCTGAGACAGGGCAGTTGTGCCACCAAAGGATGGAGTAACATTAGTCCACCGTTAGGAGAAAACAACAGGAAAAGCTGCTGTGCCCATTCCACAGCCCCAGGGCCAACAGGGGCTGCATGTGGCTTCAACACCAGTTAAAGTGCAGGAGCCAGGCCAGGCAGACACTGAAATCCACTCCCAGCAATGAAGGCAAAGTGCAGAAAGCCTGAAGTAAGGGCCTCAAGACCCCAGGGAAGGGCACTTGCACAGAACCCCAACAGAGCAGCTCTCCACGGGGTCTGTCTCACACCAGACAGGTGCTACGACCCCTCAGGGAGGCTTTGCAGAAACCCTCCAGTTCCCTCACCTCCACACAGGTCTCGATCTCAGAGAACTGGTTCATGATGGGCAGGATGACATCCATGGAGCTCCCCACCTGCAGGTCAGACTTGTTTCCCACTAAAATAATGGGGATCCTTAGGAAGAAAGGTGAGAGCGTCAGCAGAGCTGCCCCAGCCACGCAGGCAGTAGGATGGGGATTGTCCCCACCCTCCTCTGCAAGGTCCACAGCATCTTCCCTTCCTCCCGTGGCTGGGAGCATCCATCTGGAGAAACAGACTGCCTGATCCTGCTTATTCTTTCACCCAGCAACAATATGTTCAGGAGCCTTTAATCCAGCACAGCAACCTTCTGCCTAAGCCATCCACACACAGATTGCAGCTCCTGTGCTCTTGGATTCCCCTGGCAGCCTCCTCTCCCTGCCTGGCTGAGGAGACATCAAGAGAAGGAACTCTCTCCTTCTGCAAGCCACACAGCTGGCTTGGCCTCAGTAACCTCACAAAGAGACGAGGGTGGTGGGAGCCCCAAAGCCTCTAGAACCCACCCGACCCCACACCCACACCCACGGACCTGGAGCCCTTGTCAACTCCTCCGTTCACCATGGGGATCCACTTTGTGCGAATCTGAAAGGCAAGCACAGGGGAATGCCTGTCAGCTCAGCCTGGGAAGGGAGAGGTGGCTCCCAGCACAGCTCCCAGTATGGGTGGCAGCAGCAGTCAGCAGGACCCTGCAGCCATCTGCCTCCTGGCATTCCCCTGCAGCAGCAGCAGGCGGAGTGGAGCCAGGGATGCCTGATGACAGCAGAAGGATGTGACAAGCCTGTTGCCCCCCCCAGCACGTGAGCACAACAGCCAGTGTGGGAGCCAGCTTGGGCTGTGCTCAGCCTTCCTCTGCTCGTGGGGCTCCCAGATGCCCCAGGGACCAGCAACCCCCCTTCTCCCTCTGGTTTTCTTGGGAAACCACTGGGGGGGGACCCATTACCTTCTCGATCGTGGCCTCCTTGGTGACGTCGTACACGACACAGACCACGTTGGCCTGCAGGAGAGGAGAAGAGGCAGAGCAGGGTGAGCGAGGGGGAGCAGCCCAGGACCCTGGGCACAACCCCCCCTGCCCTAGCCACAGGCAGCCACAGGCAGCCAGCTCCTCTGCTGTGGGAGCTGCCTCCTGCAGGTCTGGCTGCCCCCCAGGCCCCACACCCCTGTTCCTCCCAGTCCCTCCTCTCCAGCCCCTGCCCTCCTCACCCTCCCCAGCCCAGTGCAGACAGCGCTGACCCGGGAGCTTTGTTCCAGGCAGACAGGAGGGATCACTGGCTCTTTCAGGAGAGAGTTTAGTGCTAATCCCGAGGACACACAAGGGTTTAGGAAGGATTTCCTGGAGCTGTTCTAAGCCTCTCTATACTCTTGCTGTCTGGGAGGGAGGGAGGGAGGGAGATGGACCCCCGTGGCCACTGGCCCATCTCCTTGGCCGCTAGCCACCGAGGTGGAGAGATTAAAGAGCTTGGCTGACATGAGATGCACAAAGCAGAGGCAGTCCTATTATCTGTAATCAAGAGGTCCTCCTCCATACAGAGCTGAGGTTAATCCCAGGGCAGAGAGCAGCTGGGCCCACCCGTGCCAGCTGGCTGGATGATTCCACGGCTGCTCAGAGGGCTGGGGGAGCCCCCAGACCGACTCCTCTGTGCCACTGCTTCCCCAGGCAGCCACGGCAACCTTGTGCAGATGAAGCAGGGGGCTCTTGCTCAAGCTCAGCAACTGCTTCCCAGTCTGTTGGGTGCATCCCCAGGGGAAAAGCAAACTCTCTGCCCGGCAGCCCACCCCCTTCCCAGTAGGCAGTGAGCTGCCCCCACCACCCGCTCCTTCTGAAGGCAACCTGCAGGGCCAGGGGGAGCCACACAGGATGGCTTACAGAGCAGAAAAAGGATTAAAAGAACCTCTAAACAAACCATTAATCCCCAGATAACCAACTGCCCCCCATCTTCTGGTGGCTGACAGGGACAGCAAGTGGCCATGTGTCTCTCTGTGGCTGCAGGGTGACAAGCACCTCAGCCTCCCATCCCATCCCACCCCCCGCTCCAGCCCTGCTCACCTTAGTGATCTCCTCCTGCAGCTCATCCTCCGTCTGCTCCGACTCTGGAAGAAAAGAGCCATCAGCAAGCACCCTGGATGCTGGAGCCCCTTCCCACTCTCCTCACTGGGCAGAGCAGGGGACAAGCAAGGCCAGTAAGGAGCCAGGAGGGACAGGGTCCTACCTGAGTAGTCCACTATGTGGGTGGGGACTTTCTCAGGGGTGACATCAGCTGGGATGGTGATCTCCTCTGCACGAGGAGGCACCTGCAAAGCCAGCAGACTCTGGTCCAGAGAGCCACACCCAACACAGCCCAGGGGCAGCTGACTTCAGATCCCAACTGCCCAGCACCCCTCTCTGCCAGGGTGGCATCAGCTCCAGCCCACGGCGGAGGGGTACAGCTGCTCCAGTCCAGCCCTCGCTGCTGTTCCTGTGGTGAACCCTCCAACCTCCTCCTCCTCAGGACCCAGCTCCTGAGCGGGGAAAGCGTCCTGCAGACAAGTCAGCGCCGCCACCCCCGCAGCAGCTCTGGAGATCAGCCCTTGGACTCCCCCACTTCTCCAGCCTGACCTCTTGGCAGCTGGGAGAAGCACTAAGCGGCTTGTCTGGATTTGCTGGGAGAGCACGGGGAGCTGTGCTGGGAGCTGGTCCCCCTCCCCCAAGCTGCCAGGCAGGGCTGATGTTTTCCAGTATAAACATCTGCTCGTGGGCAGCAGAAGCCACCTGATAGGGGCAAAGATGCTGAGCCAGGCTGCTCTGAACCACAATGGGACAGTGAGCTGCAGAGCTGGAGGCTCCAAGTGGCACCTGCACGTGGGCTGGATGCCACTCCTTGCTGCTCTAGGCACCAATCCCGTCACCAGACGGGCACGGAAGGGCAGGGAGTGTGGCTTGCCCCTTCCAAAGGGGCCGGGTGCCAGTGAGCACTGCAGCAAAGCCAGAGCCTGGAAGCAGCTGCAGAGGTGGAGAGAGTCCCAGCCACAGCACGATGGCTGCAGCAGACCTGGGAGGTACCAAACCCTCCCTTGGGGGCACCAAACTGGCGATCAGAGCACAAACTGGAGGAAACACCATTTCAAGTAGAGCTCTGTGAGAGTCCTCACAGACTCAAACTCCCCCAACCCAGCCCTGTGGCTGTGCTCAGTGCCCAGGGGGGCTCTGTGCATCTCCCAGCCACCCCCATCTCGGGACGGAGCTGGCAGGGCATCCAGCGGAGGGGGACCAGGGCTCCCAGCTCCCTCACTCACCTCTTCAGGGAACTCCTCGCCCACCAGAGCCATGATGAGAGATGTCTTCCCCACCTGGGCTAGGAAAGAAAGGGGAAGACGTCGGTACCGGCCCGGCAGCGGGGCACGGTCAGGGGCGATCCGAGTTCAACTACTGCCCGCGGGCTCGGGGTGGCTGCAACGTCGGTGTCCTCGCCCCTGCGGGAGAGCTCGGGGCAGAGGCCGGTGAAGCGGCGCAGCGCTTCCAGCCTCGCTCGCCCGCGGCGGGGAGCCCGGGGCCGCTGGAAGGAGCTCACGGCGAAAGGCCCCGCCCGTAGCTAACAGCCAGAAACAAGAGAAACAGGCTGGCAAGGGCAGCCGGCGGCGCGGTCACGGCGAGGGGCGCGTCTCCCGCCCCGACAGCGCCCGAATCGGGGACGGGGGGGCACGGGCGGACCCGGCCGCTCGCCCCGCAGGCGAAACCCTCCCGCCGCCGAGCGGCACTCCACGGGCCACAGGCCTTCCGGAGCACCCCGGCGGCCACCTCCGCCCCGGCCTTACCCTCCCCTAGCAGGAGGATTCGCACGTCCCGCTTCATGGCGGGGCCGCCGCCGCTCCCGGGGCCGCCGCCGCCGCGTCCCCCGCGGCCGCTTCCGGCTGCACCAGAGAGAGGCGGTGCAGAGCGGCACGGGCAGCCTGGCGCCCCCTGGCGGACGGGGTGTGTGTGTGGTGTGTGGCGCACTACCCGCGGAGTTCCCAGTCTCATCTTCTTCGTGTTTTATTAACGAAATAAACCAAATTTGGCAAACGGAGCCACGTAGAACACATCCCGCAACCGCAGAGGTCCCGCACACGCGTCCTATCCCCGGCAGTTCGCGGGGGGGAGGGGAGAGGAGGCCCGAGGCCTGGTCGGGGCCTAAGCCGGGGCCTTGCCCCGGAGCTGGGGCGGGGCCTGGGGGAGCCACGGCCGGGAGCGGGAGGCGCCGCAGGCCTTCGTGCCCTGCTGGAGAAGGGCCGCTGGTCCGAGGGCTCCTAGCTCAGCCGCCCGTGAGCTCCCAGAGGAGGAGAGCGCTGTGTGAGGCTGTGAGGAGGCAGCGGCCGGAGGGGGTGAAGCGGCAGAGGTGGACAGCGTCGTCGTGACCCCTGTACTCCTGGGCATCGCCGGCAGGGCAGCGCAGCAGCCGCAGGAGCTGTTCTGTGGGGAAAGGAGAGGGCTCAGGGCACAGGCAAGGAGGCTCCCCTGCCACGGGGCTCATCCCTGCCGGGCGCACTTTCCACAGGTCACCCCCAGGCCCCCTCCCCCAGCACTGAGCTGAGGGACAGGGACGGCTTCTTGCCAAAACACTTGGGCAATGAACAGCTGGTAATGGGGAGAGAGCAGACAAGGGCAGCTCTGCTCTCTCACCCCTGCAAAGCACCTGGTCCTGGGCTCAGCAGGTGCCCCCTGGCTCTGGAACAGGCAAGGAGCTCACATGGCTCCCAGGAGCTAGTCAGAACAGGATGGATGCAAGAGCTGCCTCCCCAAGCAGATCAAACAGCTACAGGACAAAGTGCCCTTGCTGTGAGAAGGGTACTGATGGTCCCTGGGCTGGGGGAAGGTTCCTTTTTGCCTCACAGAGCTGCAGAGATAAGAACATCCCCTAGCCCCAAGAAGCCACTTAAGTGACAAATGTTGCTCGTGCACAAGCAGGATAGAGCTCCTGCATCTTGTTTCTGACTTACGAGTCTTCCAGAGCTTTCTCCTTGACCAACACACCCTCTGCCCACAGTCCCAGCCCCCTAAGGTGCCAAGGTCCAAGGACATGAACCGGTGTGTGCATGTCTCTCTTGTTTCAAGGAAGAAAGGGCACTTGTTTTCCCCCTTGCTCCCAGGAAGCAGAGGAGCAGAGCCCACAGCACCCCGCAGCACTCACCGCTGAAGCCGACAGCCATGAGGGGTGCCGTGGGAGACAGGCTGAGCGCCGTGGCAAAGTAGGGCAGGGAGATCTTCTCCACTACCTGTGCTCCAGCAAGAGACAAAACACACCAGCAGCTCAGAAGGGAGGAGGTGGGGAGGGCAGAGCTGCCCTGGTGACAGCAGCGAGGTGGGTAAAGGGCTCCTCTCCAAGGGGGAGGCTGACAGAGGCGCCGGCACCCTCCCAGAGCTCGGCAACCTGCCTAAGGCATTGACTTTCCAGAGGAGGCTCGGGCTGTTGGAAGCAAACACCTTCCCCTGCAGCCCTGCTGGAAAGGCAGCAGGGTGGCAGCAGGGACTGGCAGGCTGCCCAGCCACAGCCAGAGGCAGGGCCCTGCTGCTGCTCACCTGGGCCAGAGCCAGGAGCTTCCAAGAGGAAAAGCTGTTGCCCCAAGCAGCTGTTTGCCTGACCCCACCCCACCCACCCCTCCGGGCCTGGCAGTGTTTCCGCCCCGGCTTCCCCGTGCCACGCTGGAAGGGCACACACTGTACCTGCTTCTTGTGCAGGCTGTAAAACAAGGCCTCCTTCTGCATCCCGAAGCCGACGTAGACAAGGAGGCCAGGTTTCCAAGGGCAGAAGGCAGCCAAGCTGGGTGGGAGGCTGATGAGACCCTGGGGAGGGAAACCAAAGGGGATAAAACTGAGGGCGGCTGCGACGAGGGACAAAAAGCAGAGTGACATCAGTTCTTCAGCTGTGGGTGTCCAGGTAGTGGAAAATGAGTATGATGGAAGCTGTTCCCTCCCCTCTTGCACTGCTATCCCAGACTCATGGCAAAGCAGGGAGCAGCCATGTGCTGCCACGGGAACCTGAAACAAACTTTTTACTCTCACAGGAGTCTAGCAGGTTGAATTTCCAGAGAAGCTTTACTGCTGCACAGGTTTGAAGGTGGAGGATTTGGGTTATGGATCAGCTTAACAAAAGAAGATAGGGCCCAGAAGATAGATCTTTAGTATCAGGTGCAAGATCAGGCCTTCTGTTCACTGTGGCAGACCTGCAGTGAGTTTCCTTCACAGAGAGGAGATCCATTGTTTTGGAAACAAAGCAGTGTATTTGACAGAACCCAAAAGCTGTATGGGCCCTGGGGGGGACAGGCTGAAGCTCCACCACTTGCCCCCCACCTCTGAAAAGACCCAGCTTCTTCTGCACACCAACATCACCTTCACCAGGGACCACCTCTGGACCCTCTCCTGTATAGACCCTCCTCCCTTCCTAGCCGGTGCCCTGCTGCTTGGATCCAGCAAAGCATCACAGACACACAGGGCTGGAGGTGGAGCTCTAGAGCTCCTGGCTGTGAATATTCCTGCTGTTTGGGAGCACTGAAGTCAGCAGCTTGCTCATAATTCACTCTCTCTTCCTCAGGCTCTGTTTTGCATGGCACAGGGCTGGCAGCTCTTGGCAGCTGCACTTTCTGACTCCTGACATTACAAAGTCAATGCTTCTTGGCACTTGGGCACTGCCACAGCTCCCGCTGCCACTTGATGTGCAATCAGGGGCGTTAACGAGATACTCTACAAGCAGTACAACCAGCCAGAACAACTTTCCAAAGCCCACACTCTTTCTTGGCCCCGGCCCACCCATCAGTCCTCCAGCTTGGCTGGGCCAGGCTCACCTCAGGACGGGCAGGAGCTGGGAAGCTGAGCCAGTCGAGGAGCTCACACTTATCCTTCAGCCAGTCAGAGGCCCAGACGCTGACCCGTTGGTCCAAGCTGGTGGCCAGCCAGAGCTCGGGCCCTTCCACCCCAAACTCCAGGTACTGTGGAAGAGAAACACAACACTGGGACACTGGCAGGACAGAAGCTTCAGAAAAAGCTGCCCCTAGAGGTTGGGTGGGGCAGGAGCTTGTGGGAATAGAGGCCTTATGCCAGGTCTGAGCACTGCCCAGATGGAGGCTAAAGTCACTGAGCACAAGAAAATGAGACAAGGAAGCCCTCAGCACAGGAGGGACATGGAGCTGATGGAGCAGGGCCAGAGGCCACAGACATGCTCAGGGGGCTGGAACAGCT
This sequence comes from Corythornis vintsioides, assembly GCA_025447755.1. NCBI lineage: Eukaryota > Metazoa > Chordata > Aves > Coraciiformes > Alcedinidae > Corythornis > Corythornis vintsioides. The sequence goes on from JAOEGS010020475.1 coordinate 9,370, forward strand.
CTGCTCCCTGGACAGGCTGAGGGAGCTGGGGTTGTTCAGCCTGGAGAAGAAAAGGCTCTTGGGGGGACCTCAGAGCACCTGCCAGTGCCTGAAGGGAGCTGATCCAAAGCCTGGAGAGGGGCTGTTTCCAAAGGTCAAGGGGCAATGGTTTGAAATGAGCAAGGAGTGGATGGAGATGAGAACTAAGGCAGAAGTTGTTTCCCAGCAGAGTGGTGGGCACTGGCACAGGGTGCCCAGGGAGGTGGTTGAGGCCCCATCCCTGGAGCCATCCCAGGTGGGGCTGGAGGAGGCTCTGAGCACCCTGCTCTAGGTGCAGATGTCCCTGCTCTCAGCAGGGGGTTGGACTGGATGAGCTCTGCAGCTCCCTTTAACCCAGACATTGTTAGAAGTCTGTGGTATTGGAAACAGTGGCATCCTCTGGGCTGAAAGCCCAGGCAAAGGATGAAGAAGAGGACAAAAGAGCTGCCAAAACCATCCCACTGCTGCACGACCAAGTCTTCCTAGCTCCACAGAGGAACCACATGGAGACCCAGCTCCACACCAGAAGCCAGGCATGGGGAAAACATGTCAAGCCCTTCCCTGGGGGCACAGAGGCTGAAAGCCCACAGCCCAGGCTGCTCTCAAAGGCTGCTGCTCTCCAAGAGCCTGTGGAACTGGCTCACATCACTTGTGCATGCAGTGTGTTCACAACAGCCACAGAGCCTGGCCCAGGCTGCCCAGAGAGGTTGTGGAGTCTCCTTCTCCGGAGAGATTCCGAACCCACGTGGACAGTGTGATGCTGGGCTCCCTGCTCTGGGTGCCCCTGCTGGAGCAGGGGAGTTGCCTGAGATGATCTCCAGAGGTCCCTTCCATCCCCCATCATGCTGGAATTCCCTGACACCATGAAGTTATTGGAGGAGATGGTGGCCCAAAGGGGACAACAAAGCAAACCCAGTGACCAACCTGGCCACGCTGCCTCCTCCCAGAGTGACACTGGGGAGCTTGCTCCTCCACACTGGGGCGTAGGCTGAGGTCTCACCTGCTTTCTGGTGCACTGGAGGACAGTGATGGGGGAGCCTCTGTGGTCGGTGATGACATGGACAGTCATTCCAGTCAGAGGGCTGCTGACAACCACCAGCCCATCCTTGCCCCCTGATAAGATCATTTCTCCTGTGGGCAGAGCAGGGAATGGGATGCTTCTTGTAGATGAAAAAGCCCAGAGGAGCAAGGTCCAAGATCATGGGATACCAGTGTCCCAGAACAAGGGGATAGGCTGGGAACTTGCAAGCCAAGGGTTGGCTAAGATGAAATGTCTCCAAGACATCCACCAAAACACCACACTGGGGAAAAGCTGCTGCGGGCTGTGAGCAGGAGGACACAACCAAACGTGTCCTGTGTCACCTCCCTTTGCTGTAATAAACCCCCCACAAGTCCCACCCACCATGCGCTCAGCTGGCAGCTACCCAAGCTCATCCCTACAAGTTCTCCAGCTCTCCCTGGCCTCTCTGGGCTGATTGCCAGCAGGCAGAGCCAGGTCTGGGTGACCCAGGCACAGCCAAGCCGCTGCTCCCTGAGGCAACATCCCTCCCCCAGCTCCCCCCAGGCAGCCTCACCCTTTGTGGAGTAGGCAACCGCTGTCAGGGCAGAGGTGTGGGGGTGCATCTTCAGCTCCATCTCCGTCCTGGAAACACTGAAGAGGCGGACGGTGCCGTCGCTGTACCCGGCCGCCACCTGCTGGCTCTCGGCTCCCCACGCCCCAGCGGGACGAGGCTTCCAGGCCAGGCACTGGCAGCTCTGCCAAGGAACCAGGGCAGAGACCAAAGGACAGGGTGAAGCCAGCAGAGAGTGCACCCAAAGCTCCATCCTTCCAGTATTTCTCCAGCTGTAGCCCTCTACCAGGAAGGCACAGCAGGCTCCGGCATTCCCAAGCAGCGGACTGTGCCCTCCGCCGAGAGGAAGAGGTGACACAAAGGGGGTTGGTTACCTGGTTGAGCACCTGGAACTGCACCACCAGCTCCATGCTGCCCAGAGACCAGATCCTGACGCTGCCATCCTCGCCGCATGTCGCGCAGTGGGTCTCTTCAGGGCTGAAGCACGCTCCAGTCACCTGGGGAGGGAAGAGATGGGGAATGGGGGCTCTGTGGGTCGCACAGCCCTGAGCATGTCAGCTCTCCTGCCCCTCTCCTCCTTCCTCGCCTGGCAGGCATCAGACAAGAAGCCCTAAAGGTAGAAGAAGGGGAGGTGCTCGGGTTTGGTGCTGAAATTTTGGGTGTTGCAGCTCAGCTTGTGGTGGAAATCAGGAAACCCAAGGGCACTGCACAACACAGTGGATAAAATATTGGATAAAATACTTTCCTATCATTTGAACAGTTTCTTCTGTAGCATAAAGATACCCTAAAGCAACAGTACATTTCAAGCATATTTCTCCACCTTCTTTTTTGTTCGTTTGGTGGTTTTTTGTGTTTCAGGCAAAGACAACGTTATCCAGCATGGGTGTCCAGCAGGCAAGCAGAAGCTGCAGCACTTGGCAACAAAGCCCAGGTGACTGCAAACCACGTTCCTGTGCCCAGCAGGAAGGGAGCTTTCAGCTGCTCCCAGGCTGAGGCTGTCAAAACACCTACAGCCAGAGTGGAATAGCTCAGACTTCCCCATGGTGGGACTCCCCAGTGTGCAAGTTCTCTCTGCACTCCTCCATGTGGCAAGGTGGTGGAAACCACCTTTATTGGTTTCACTGTTACACAGTCACAGAAGCTTTCTTCTAGCTGAGGATGATCCCAAATCTGGGCTGGTGGCAAGGGGAAGAGGGAAGGGATGCAAGAGGGTCTTTTCCAGTGATTCTGTGACTCTATTAGAGATGTGGTGCTGAGGGACACGGCTTAGTGAGACTTGGCTGTGTTGGCTTAATGGACTCTGATTAATTGGACTCTATGACAGTAAAGATCTCTTCCAGACAAAACAATTCCATGATTCTGTGTTTTTCCAGCAGCACTAGAGAGTTCCCTGACCTCTCCCATGGGAGGGAGGTGCTTCTGCAGCCCACACACACACACTTCCCAGGGTCACGGAGAGCACGAGCAGCACTGGATGTTCTGTGGGACAACTCACCCTGCCCCAGCTCCTCTCACCTTGTCCTTGTGCCCGCTGATCAGTCGGATGCTTCTGCTCTCTGCCCAGTTGATGTACCAGAGAGTTCCTGCCGTGGTGCCCACGATTCCCATCTCCAGAGAGTCATCAAAGGCCGCGCTGACGATTGTCCCATCCAGGGTGATCTCGTGCTCCAGCAGAACCGAGCCAGACCTGGAGGGAAGGAGGGTGTGAGGAGGACTGTGGGAACAGCCACCCTGCCTCCTTTCAGTCCAATTTTCTCACGAGCCCAGTGGTGTATTTGTAGCTAAACAGTTCACCAGGGAGCTCACGAGAGAAGGGACGGAAGCAATGTGTTTATTCAAGAATTCTCTTTAAGGAGTCTCTAAAAATCTGTGTCAAAAATCAGGCATGATAAACTCCACTCATGTCCAGTATTCTCACTTGACTGGAGCATCTCTGTGCCCAGGCCAGGCTGAGAGCCCTGGGGCTGTTCAGCTGGAGAAGAGCAGCCTGAGAGGGGAGCTGAGCAATGCTGAGCAAGAGATAAAGGGCCCTGGGGGGCAAGAGGATGGGGCCAGACTCTGGTCAGTGGTGCCCAGTGACAGGACAAGGGGCACTGGGCACCAACTTGGAACCCAGGAGAGATTCCATTGAAACGGCAGGAGACACTTCTTTGCTGAGAGGGTGTCAGAGCCTGTCCCAGGCTGCCCAGATAGGCTGTGGAGTCTCCTTCTCTGGAGAGATTCCAGACCTGCCTGGACAATGTGATCCTGGGCACCCTGCTCTGGGTGACCCTGCTGGAGCAGGGGGGATGGACCAGATGATCTCCAGAGGTTCCTTCCAACTCCCACCATGCTGGGAATGTGTGATTAAGGGGTTCAGCTACCTGTGGCAAAATTTGGTAAAAATATCCAGGCAGAAAGAACCAGTAGTCACAGGAAGGAGAGGAAAAGGTAAGGATGAAGAACAGCAGGAGCAGCATGGCTGCAGGCAGAGCTGACATCTGTCTGAGAAAAGCCACCTCTCAGAGAAATCCTGGGAGATGCCAGATGAGGGGAAGAGCATCTCAAGAGCACGGTGGTGATGCTGGGGCCACCACCTCCTACCTGGTGTTGGAACCTTTTAGCCTCAGCTCCTGCACAGCGGCCACTGCCCACAGGCGGATGCGTTTGGTGTTGCTGCCACTCACCAGCCTGTTGTGCCGACACACCAGGACACCTGGGAGATCACGAGGGAACGAAAGGCACACATCAGCACCCACCACTCGGAGCCATCACAGAATCACAGGCTGAGTTGGGTGGGAAGGGACAGCTAAAGGTCATCTAAGCCTAACCTCTCTGCACTGAGCAGGGTCGTCTGCAACTACAGCAGGGTGCTCAGAGCCCCAAACAGCCTCACCAGGATGGTGCCAGGGATGGGGCAGCCACTACTTCTCTGGGCAACCTGGGCCAGGGTTCTCAACACCCTCAGCATCCAAAATTTCTTCTATCCCTCCAGTCTGAATCTCCCTCTTTTAGTTTAAAACCATCAGAACAGGTCCTGTTCAAAAGTCTGTCCCCATCTTTCTGACAGGCCCCCCTGCAGTCCTGAAAGGCCATGGGAAGTGCTCTGCAGAGCCTTCTCTTCTCCAGGCTGAACAACCCCAGCTGAGCTTGAGAACAGGTAGACAGGTGGCCACACACATCACCCTTTGTGCATAACCCATCAACTGAGTCCAGGACTAAGACTGATCCCAGCTGCACCCAGGCTGCTCCTTCAGGAGCCCAGAAAGCAGATTCTGAACTCGTGACTCGACAGAAGGGCCCTCCCCAGCCACCCTGCAGACTCACAGCCGTTTGTGTGACAGAAACACTGGTGGAAGGGGCGGGGTTGTGTTATGTGGTGACACCCGTGCCTCTTGCACCTGACACAGCAAACAGGTTTTCTGAGCACAGCTGAAATGGGAGGGGTGTGAGCCCACTGCTCTCCTTCCCCAACAAGTTCTCTGCAGCAGCTCCGAGAGACGCCCCCGGCGCCTGCACCCACCGATCTCACCCTCGTCGGCCTCCCACGTCATGAAGCAGCACTTGGTGCCCGTGTCCCACACACAGATCTGCCCCAGGTTGGTACCACTGTAAAGAAGAGTGTTAGTGCTGTAGCAGAGAGAGGTCAGCTCCACTGGCCCCAGCATGCCTGGGGCAGCAGCTTGGTGAACCTGCCAGAGGACAGAGAACAGAAAGGTCAGAGAACATGGTGCTTACCTATGGCAGAAAAACCCCACATCCTCCAGCCCTCAGCTCATGCCTCAAATACACATGAAAGCCACTCATGGGCAGCCAGCATCAACACACTGAGAGAGATCATCTCAGGCCCGTTGGGCAAGAACCTCCAGCACATACACCATGGGCTTGGAAGTCAGAGATCATAGAATCAGAGACTGGTGTGGGTGGGAAGGGACCTCAAAGCTCATCTAGTCCAACCCCCCTGCACTGAGCAGGGTCACCTGCAGCTAGAGCAGGGTGCTCAGAGCCTCAGCCACTCTCACCTGGGATGGTGCCAGGGATGGGGCAGCCACCACCTCTCTGGGCACCTGGGCCAGGGTCTCAACACCCTCAGCATCCAAAGTGTCTTCCTTCTCTCCAGGCTGAATCTCTCTTGTGTAGTCTAAAACCATCCCCCCTTGTCCTGTCACATCAGGCCCTGCTCTAAAGTCTGTCCCCATCTTTCTGACAGGCCCCTTGCAGTCCTGAAAGCCCCCAGAAGGTCTCCCTGGAGCCTTCTTCTCTCCAGGCTGAACCCCCCCCAGCTCTCCCAGCCTGGCCTCCCAGCAGAGGGTTCCATTCTCAGATAATTGCTGGGGCTCCAGCAGGTCCCTGTCTGCTGTGCTGAGGAGTCCAGAGCTGGACCCAGCCCTGCAGGGGGTCTCCCCAGAGCCCTGGGATCAGAGGGGCAAGATCCCCTTCCTCCACCTGCTGCCCACGCTGCTGGGGGTGCAGCCCAGGGTGCCACTGGCTGCTGGGTGCAAGTGCACAGGGCTAGTTCCCATCCAGCTTTGCACCCCCAAGAGCTGCTTTGATCCCTTCACCACCAGCCTGTCTGGATGCTGAAGAGAAATTTTAAACCAATGTAAAACTGAGGCTTACCTTGAGGTTTACATCAGCTCCCTGCTGCTCCAACAGACAAAACATCACAGCTCCCTTCCCCACGCAGGCCAGTTCTCTGTGAGAGAGAGGACTAAATGCCACATCGTGGACTGGCTCCAAGAGACAAGTGGACAACACGAGTTTGTGAGTGTACACGTTCCACAGAGCAATGGTCTGATCCCTGTAGTCCCCTGGGTAGAACATGGAGAAATCAGAGGAAGTTTGGCAGCCATGGGATGCTCATGAGCACAGGCACACTGCACACACACCCCCCCCAGCTCTGTCACCTCCTTGTCCAGCTGTGGGGAGACAACTGCTGGGAACATTCTCCCCGGCATGGCCATGGCTCCTCATGTGATCAGCAAAAGCTTCACAGTATATTGGGTCTTCACTCCGGCTGAGGGCAGATATAACTGGACTGCTGCTTCATACTGGAGGCTGAAGCCAATGTGGCCATGCAGCAGGGTCTGCAGCCATCATTCAGATGGGCTGTTGGCAGCTGTGGGAAGGATCTCAGCAGGCAGAGCAGGATCTTTGCTCTTTCTACATCCTTAGGAGCTACCACGGGAAGTGACTGTCACCTTGTACGTGGCACTGGGGAGGACACACCTCAAATCCCGGGTTCAGTTTTGGGTCCCTCACTCCAAGAAGGAAATTGAGGGACTGGAGTGTGGCCAGAGAGAGGCAGCAAAGCTGGGGAAGGGTCCAAAGCCTGGTGAGAAGTGGCTGAGGGACCTGGGGTTGTTCAGCCTGAAGAAAAGGAAGCTCAGGGGAGACCTTCTCACTCTTCCACAACTCCCTGACAGGAGGGTGGAGTCAGGTTAGGTCAGTCTCTTCTCCCAAGGAAAAAGTGGGAGAACAGACTGGAGCTGGAGGAGGTTGAAGAGGCTGAAGATGAGCCATCCATGTGCCCAGGTGGCCAAGAAAGCCAAAGGCATCCTGGCCTGGCTCAGAAGCAGTGTGAGAAGAAGCAGCGGCAGGGAGGGGATTGTCCCCCTGTGCTGGGCACTGGGGAGGCCACAGCTGGAGAGTTGTGTCCAGTGCTGGGCACCTCCAGCCCAGAGAGATCTGGAGGGGCTGGAGCCAGTGCAGAGGAGGCCACGGAGCTGGGGAAGGGGCTGGGAATCAATCTGCTGAGGGGATTGGAGGAGCTGGGAGTGCTGAGTGTGAGGAAGAGGAGGCTGAGGGGAGACTCCTCACTCTCTCCACCCCTGCCAGGCCAGTGCAGAGAGGCTGGTGCTGGGCTCTGCTCACAGGGCACTAGTGACAGAAGCAGAGGGGATGGATTCAGCTGCTCCAGGGGAGGGGCAGCCCGTGCAGGAGGGAAAAGAGCAGCCAGAGGCTGGCCCAGGCTGCCCGGTGGGGAGTCGAGTCCCCATCCCCGGGGGTGTTTCAGGGTGGTTTGGATGTGGGTTTGAGGGCCATGGGTTAGGGGTGAGCTGTGCAGAGGTTGGACCGGGTGATCCCAAGGGGCTTTTCCCAGGGCGAACGGCTTCAGCCACGCCGTGTCACACGCGCGTGTGCGACGCGCGGGCAGAGAGGGCGACGGGCACGCGCAACGGGTGTGTGTGTCTGTGTGTGTCTGTGTGTGTCTGTGTGTGTCGCGAACGCGCGCGCGCGCGCGCCCGCTCGGTGACGCGCTTCTGGCCCCGCCCGCCGGCGCGGCGCGTGCGCGTGCGCGGGACGGGCGGGTACCGGCTGCGGGGCGGGCGGGGCCGCGGGACGCGGAGGGAAGCGGAGCCGCAGCCGCCCCTGCCCGGTGAGTGACTAGCGGGGGGTGGCGGGGGGGTGCGGATGCGGATGGGAAGTGCGCGGGTGTGCGGAGGGCGGCCGGTCGGTCGGTCGGTCGGTCGGGGGCGGCCCCGCCCGGGGCTGCGGCAGCCGCTCGGGGCTCATCGTCCGGCTCCGCCCGCTGCAGCCGCCTCCGTGCTCCGGCCCGGGCCCGGCCGGCGCACTCTGCTTGGAGCCGCGGAGAGCTCAGCCCGGCCTCGGCAGCCCTGGGAGCTCCGACCCCGCCGGCCCCAGGCACGGATCGCGGAACCCCTGACCCCCCAAGAGCGGCGGCGCCCGGGGATGCTGGTCCGCGGGTGGGATGGAGAAGGAGGAGGAGGAGGAGGAGGAGGAGGAGAAGGCGGCCGCCATGTGCCCAGCTCCCTCGCAGGCAGCGCCGCGCCCCTGCCAGCCTGTGCCGTACGGTCTGCATCGCCCCGACAGCCGGGAGAAGGGTGAATGATGCTGGCTGGCATCGTCACCCCCTCCCCGCTGCACCACGGGGCTGGGAAACCGGCTCTCGGGGGCTGCCGCTGGAACCCACCCGGCTGTACCTGGGGAGAGTCGGCATCAGCCCCGGTGCAGGTAGCTCCCGAGGAAAGAGAGCTCAGCCGGCTGTTGTTTGCCCTGCCCGGAGCCAGGGGGGTGCTTTGCACCAGGGCTTGCGAGAAAACCTCTCTCCGGCTCCAGATGTTCCTTTGCTGAGCCCGTGAGGCAGATGAGCTTGCAGAGAGTTTGGCTTTTCTCGGGCAGCTGCAAACTCTGGGCAAACCAGCGGTGGTGTTTTGAAAGCTAAGAGTGCAACCAGCTCTGATGCAGCAGCTTCTTCCCTCCTCTCCCTCTGCTACCCTGACACGGGGGTCTGTGGTGGTCAGGATTCAGTCACCGAGAACCCTGCCAGGCTTCCCGGACCCCTCCTCACCTTGGTCTGGAGCAGTGCCCGGGCCCAAAGCTGCCCCTGTGATTCTGCAAACAGGACCCAGCCTGGCCACTCTTTGTGTTTATTTCTGTTTCCAGGCCTGAAGTTTCCATGTAGGGGGAAAAACCGGGTCCACTGGGGACTCCAGCTGTTGGAGTGCTGGTTTTACAAGGGGGTCCACAGCCCCTGGCACCCCGCCTGGCTTGCAGCCTCCTGAGAAAGTTTTATTGCCCTGTTTGCACAGCGTCTCACGCTGCGCTAGGTGGGGATTTATTTGATCATCTGTGCTGTGACTCTCGGATCTCCGTGAGCGGCGAGAGGGAGGAGGAACCAGCAGAGAGCTGCTGTGGCTGCTCCCGTGGCCACTGGCCCGGTGGGTTTGGTTTTTTTTTTTTTTTTTGCAAGACCTGGCCGTAGGAGATGGGACTTTCTGGGTGCACAAGTGTCGGAAATCACTCCCTCTTCCTGAAAGCTCTGGCCAAACCCAGTCCTTCCCACTTCCACGGCTGCTGGTGCTTTTGATTTTCCAGCACGGATGCTGCCAGCCCTTGCCCAGGTGATGATGCCATCACCTCAGGCGTGCTCGGCACAGCCGTGTGGAGAAAGAGGCGCCGGGCAGGGTCTGCAGCTCGTCTTCCAGGGATGACACAGTGTCCCTGCAAGTCAGTGGAGAGAAATGCTGATTTTATAAAGTAAAAAAAAAAAAAAAAAAAAAAAAAGCAGCAACGTCTGCCATTTCCAGGTCTCGTTTCTATGGGAACGGGACATCAGAGGAGCAGAAAGGCAGCGAGGGCTCTAAAATAACTGCCGGCTCTCCAGAGCACGTGGCCTTTGCTCAGATCACCCAGCCCTTTCCACTGAGACAAGTGGCTGGGGACAGCCAGCTCCTGGCCTGGAAGTGGGTCAGGAGGTGGGATGCTGTGGCCTTGATCCCTGCCGATCCTCAGCCTGTCCTCATCTAAATCCACCATGTGGAGAGCTCGGGTCCAGCCTGGCAGCTGCTGCAGCTGCTGCATGAGCTGTCAGGGCTCCGCGCCACGCTTGGCACCGTGGGTGCTGGCTGGGCATGGAGAACCCATCTGGCTTCCCCCAGTGTGGGCTGCAGGTCATGGGCAGGCAGGCAGGAGGGTCTCCCTTCTTGCTGACCTCTGATCAGGGTGAATCTGTGCTCGCCTATTGAAGAGACTCTTCCTCCTCCTGTGGTCGGGCTTGGAGAGTGGGGTATTTCCAGCGAGGGGGGGAGAGGAACTGGATTGTTCTCCTGGAAGCTGGTGGTGGTCAACTCTCTTCCCCCAGATCTTTGTCTGTCTTTTGCTGGGAAAGTCAGTCCTGTCTCACAGCACCTAGTGTGGAGGTCAGGCAGGAGAGCACCTCTGTCGGGGACAACCCAAGCTGCCACCTCATAGAGCAGGCAAGCGTGTTGTGGGTGTCCTGTGAGTATGAGTGGTGCCTCTGAGGCTGTCTGGAACTGACTGCTCATGGTCCTGGGCATGGGCTGGGGACCCTGCCTACACTGCCTGTGGTCACAGGCATTTTGAGGCCAAGAAACCACATTTTCCCTTTTGGGTTGTAAAAAATCATAATTCTGAGGATGCCCAGAAAACCATTTTTCTCTCACACCTGTTCATAGTAGCTCTGCTGTAGCTGAGCTGCTTCCTTCTCTCATCTTCCAGCAAGCGAAAGGTCCAGTGCAGGTTTTCTTGGAACACTTCAAAGCTTGGGAAAAAAATATTTGCAATAATGAAGTTTTCCAACGTTGCGTAGTGTTTGAGTTACCTAAGAGCTGCTTGACATTTTCTCAGTGAGGTGCTGGCCCCAGTGGCAGCTGTAGGACCCACACAAGCTGGGGGTGGGGGTCAGCTTGCCTTGGAGGGTGCGGCAGGGCGAGCAGCCAGGAGAGACGTGGGAGCAGGAGCTGGGATCTCTGCGAGGGGAGCAGCTTTCTCCAGCCAGACCTGTTGAGTTTGTCTTCTTGAACGTGAGCAAAAAAAGTTGGATTCCCTTGATTTGCCCTGGATTCCCTTCAAGCAAGAGTGGTAGGAAGGTTTCTGCTCCCGGAGGGCTCATTAGGAGGTATGTCCAGTCTTGCTGTGTGGGGTGTGTGGGGCTGGGGGACCTGCTGCAGGGGTCCTGTGGCAGACTGGTGGCCTGTCTGCTGGGGCACGCACGGACCAGCTGGAAATACAGTGCTTTGTGATGAGCTCCAAGGAGTTCAAGCTCAAATCTTATCAGCAGGCACCTTTGTAAAGTCCCCTTTGCTGTTTCCACCCTGCTTACTGCCTGGTGGGGTGTCTGATGGGCTCTTTTGTGCTGCAGGAGTGAGCTTCTCCTGCTGTTTTTCTGCCCGGAGAAGGTTCCTTGAGCAGTGATGTTCCTTGCTGTTGCAGGGATCTGACTTGTGTGCATGCAGTGGCGAGAAGAAGGTGGTTTTAATTTGTCCTCAGAACTCCCCTGGGCTTGGGATTGACCAGTCACTGGTCCAAGAACAGAGCTTGGGCAGGCTGGGTCACCAACCTCACCTCTCCTGTCACTGTGGCACCCTAAAGGGTTGGACACGATGATCCCAAGGGTCTTTTCCAACCTGAATGATTCTGTGATTCCTGAGGTTGGTGAGTGCTGGCTGGCTCTGTGGCACCGATACCATTCTGACTGGGGCTGGAAAATGTGCTGTTGAGCATCTCCTGGGGCATCACTGGAGGGTTAATGTGTCTGACCTTGTCTCTGCAGTGGCTTTCAAAGAATTGTTCAGGTTGGAAAAGACCTTTAGCACCGACTGTTTCAGTGCTTCCAGGCTTTAGAGCATGGGCACCCTGGCAGCTGCCCACTTGTGGAGAGTGCAGCAGGGCTGACGGGTGCTGCTGTGACCCAGGCTGGCCCCAGAGCTGTGGGAAGAGGAGATTTGCCCTCGGAGGCTGCTCAGCTGGGGGTGCCCCGTGTCCAGCAGCACGGGCAGGCTGCTCCACCTCGTGCCAGGGCTGCTGGGGGACTCACTGCGAGTGTCCCTCTGCAGCCCATCTCCTGGTGGGACAGCAATGCTGGGTGGAAACGCTGCTGCCAGTGGAGACAGAAACAGCCTGGAGGGATTGCAGATGCTTCCCGAGGAGGGTGTGAGGGCATCGTCCTGGAGCACTGACCTTCCCTTCCTCTTTCCTGCCCTTTTCCCATCCTTGCCTCTCCAAGGAAGCGCTGTTAACGTTGCAGACCAAACACCTTCTGTCCCAGGAGGAGGAGGCACACCTTGGAATCCTCACCACTCCCAAAATAATGGGCTGCAGGGAGTCTGGTGGCCTTCCCCAGGCTGGTGTTTGTGGCTCTGCCACTCTGTGCTCCCACTGCTTAGGGAAAGCTGTTCCTCGCAGGCTGGGATTCCAAACAGCAGCCTCCCTCTCTTGAAGCTCGGGTCACACCAGTTGCACCAGAAACCCTGAGCTCTGGCTCTTGTGGGACAGTAATGACCCTTGGAGAAGGAACACGACAGTGATTTCCCTCATTTGGCCTCACTAGCTGTTGCAACATCAGTCTGGGAGCAGAGAGCTGCCCTGGGGTTGCAGAGGGGTGGGCTGCAGAGTCCTGCCCTGGGGTTGCAGAGGGGTGGGCTGCAGAGTCCTGCCCTCATGCCACGAGCCCTGTGAGTGCCCAGCCAACTTTTACCTCATTCTGCTCTCCTGCAGGGTCCCGCGGAGCAGCGGTGGCAGCGGTCGTCCCCTTCTGATGGGAGGATGGTTGTTTTCAGGCAGTTTGGGCTGCTGCTCTGGAAGAACTACATCCTGCAGGTAGGTTGGTGGGTACATCAGAGCTCATCCAGGCTCTTGGTTCTCCAGCAAACCTTCACCATGGGCTCAGGGCATCTACTGGAGGGAAACAGATTTATTTGTGCCTGTGGTGCGGGCCTGGTTTTGGGCTGGGGAGTTCTGGGCAGGGCTGTGTGCTCAGTTGTCCCTGTCCCCTCAGGCACACGCTGTGCCATTCCCCTCTTTTCACAGCTGGGTCGTGATCCAGCTCCCCCTTTTTATGAGGCACGATAACCCCTGCACAGGAGGGTGGGTTTCTGGAGCCACTTTGTTCCACAGCCTCTTCTGGAGGTGCCGATTGCTGCACGGCCCAGGTTTTGTGTTACTTTCCAGAGCCTTCAGGAGCAGCATCTGCTCCCAGCCCCACGTGGGTGAGGGGTTTTGGGAGGTCGGGGCAGTGTCTCACCTGCTGCTGGATGAGGCTTGCCACCTTCCAGCAGCCTGCGGGCGGGTGCTGGGCCCCAGAGCCAGCCCTGGCAGAGGGCAGCGGAAGAGGAGGGAGCATAGATGGCCTCGGCCTGGCTTTGCACTTTCAGTTACCCTTCTGCAAATCAGTGCTTCAAAAATAAACAAAAGGAAGAGGGAAGGGCTGACTGGGCTGCCCTCCAGCAGGGCAGGGAGCAGCCAGCAGGGCTGGGATGTGGCCGAGCAGCAGATCTGAGTTGCAGCCTGGAGGGTGTTGTGTGGGTGCATGTGACGCCCAGCACTGTGAATCCCCCTTGTACACCCCAGACATGTGCAGGATGATCCACCAATCCCCCTGCAGGGGCACAAGCATCATCACCAAGCATCAAGGAGTGGATTTAGGTTAGAAAGAAGGAAGAATCAAGAAGTTCTTTCCCAGCAGAGTGGTGGACACTGGCACAGATTGCCCAGGGAGGTCCCATCCCTGGAGCCATTCCAGGTGGGGCTGGAGGAGGCTCTGAGCAGCCTGCTCTAGTTGCAGGTGTCCCTGCTCTCAGCAAGGGGTTGAGCTGGATGAGCTCTGGAGCTCCCTTTCAACCCAAGGCATCTTCTGAGTGTGATCTGGAGCAGGGGAACCTATCACTGTGTTTTCCAAGGCCATAAGCTGACTGAGATCTGTGCCAGCTACAACCTGGAGTGTTTGCTCCCCTTCTCCACCTGATGAAGATGCAGAGCTCCCAAGCCCTCCTCACCCTGAGGTGAAGATGGAAGCTGGGACACGTGGCTCACTCAGAGCTGAGGCAGCCCTGGCCAGGCGGAGGTGGTGATTATGGATGAGTGTCCCTTACAGCCTCTGGAATATGGCAGCTTAAATGACTTCAGCAGTGAAAGCCTGCACTGGTAAATGAGAGTTCAGGGAGCCAGGCAACCGCTCTGGAGACAACCCAGGAGACAGGGAGGGTTAATACAGTAGTAAATCAGCAGGAGGCAGCTGCTCTGCCAGAGCTGCATTAAAAAACCATCAGACATCTGCAGCGTTCGCTTTTATGAGCGTGGCCTTTGGAAAAGCTCCTTCTTCCCTGCCTGCTCCGAGCTGCTGCTTCCTGGCCATGCTGCAGCAGGGATTCACCCCTGGCTGTGGCTGGAGTGGGCAGCTGCTCCCACGGAAAGCCCAAACCTGGATTTTCAGTGGGCGATGAGAGCCGAGGTGATGGGGGAGCAGCTGCATGGCTTAGACAACCACATGCCCCTACCTTGGTGTGTATCACTTGTTGCCTCCCCCTTCCCCATTTAAAAAATAAAAACTGATTGGGGCAGACTTTTTGAACAGGGTCTGTTGGGACAGGACAAGGGGTGGTGGTTTTAAACTAAAAGAAGGGGATTCAGACAGGAGAGAAGGGAGAAATTTTTCCTGCTGACAGTGGTGAGACCCTGGCCCAGGCTGCCCAGAGAGATGGTGCCTGCACCATCCCTGGCACCATCCCAGAGGCTCTGAGCAACAAGCTCTAGCTGCAGTTGTCCCTGCTCAGTGCAGGGGGTTGGACAAGGTGAGCTTGGAAGGTCCTTTCCCACCCAAACCAGCCCATGATTCCACTCTGCAGAGGGGTGGGAAGTACAATTCCATGGTTGGCACAGTTCCACACTTGGTGTTTGCAGAGCTGAAGGAGCTTTTGTGGCTTCCTGGGTGAAAACAGTGGGGGCTGGAGGGTAAAATGCTCCAGCTTGGCTACCCAAGCCCCTTCACTGGACTCAAGTTCATTGTCTGGTTACTTGAACCTCAACTGAAAAAAATGAATGGTTCACCACCTTCAGTGTAGGGAGGCCTTAGTTGGTGTGGTGGTTTTGCTTGTGGGTATGTTCTTGGGGCTGTGTGAGGGCACTGATGCCTGTAGCCTGAGGCTCTGCCAGGCCCCATCGTGCAGAGCCTGTGTCCTGCTTTGAGCTCCAGCAGCAGAAGCTTTCCCTGCTGCAGAAGCTTTGCTACACTCTGCTTTACCTCCCCCCTGCTTCATTGTCCCAGCCTTTCATTTAGTGACAGTATTTTTAGCTGCCAGCCCTGGGAGTGTTGGGCAAGGCTGCTTTGCACTGTCAAAAGCCATTCTCTTTGCTCTTCTTGCGGCGGGGGCCTTGCTGTGGTGGCCAGTGGAGTGGTTTAGCCAAGCACTGAGCGCTGCCTGCTCCTGAGCAGAGCCCCGGGAGAGGATAAATAACCAGCTCAGCAAGTTGAAACCCAGCAGCGTGGAGGGGAAGGCTCTGAAGGAGCATGGTTTGAGAGAGTGCTGCTTAGGGAAGGGGACACCTTGACTGAAAAGTCCTAAAGTATGTGGGAGCCAGCACAGCATCCCAGAATCCCAGCATGGTGAGGGTTGGAAGAGACCTCTAGAGAACATCTGGTCCAACTCCTCTGCTCCAGCAGGGCCACCCAGAGCAGGGCCCAGCAGTGCAGTGTCCAAGGGGGTTTAGAATCTCTTCAGAGAAGGAGACTCCACAACCTGTCTGGGCAGCCTGGGCCAGGCTCTGACACCCTCTCAGCAAATAAGTTTATCTGCCTATTCAGATGGACCCCCCTGGGTTCCAGTTTGTGCCTGTTGTCCAGTGGGGCAACCAACCAACTGACAGGAGTCTGGCCCCATCCTCTTGCCCCCCAGGGGTCCTTTATCTCTTGCTCAGCATTGCTCAGCTCCTCTCTCAGGCTGCTCTGCTCCAGCTGAACAGCCCCAGGGCTCTCAGCCTGCTCTAAGCTCCAGCTCCCTCAGCATCTTTGTATTCTTCTCTGGACTCTCTCCAGTGGTTCCTCATCTCTCTTGAACTGGGGAGCCCAGAAGTGGCCCCCTGTACTCCAAGAGGTGACCTCAGCAGGGCGGTGGAGAGGGGGAGGAGTCATCGTCGAAAAAAACCCAGGAGTTGTGCAACCTCGTGAAACGCAGCAGCTCTCCTGCTGCCCTGAACCTTTGTCTTTGACCTGCCGTGGGCGTTTGTTCACACTCTCTCCATTTCTCTTCCCCGCAGAAGCGGCAGATCCTGGTGACGGTGATCGAAGTCTGCCTGCCCCTGCTGTTTGCCGCCATCCTGATCGCCCTGCGGCACCGGGTGCACTCCCTCCGCCACCCGAACGCCACCATCTACCCGCCCCAGGCCCTGGGAGACCTGCCCGCCTTCCTCTACCGTCGGCACCCGGGCAACCCCTGGGACTTGGCCTACGTGCCCTCCAACAGCAGCGCCGTCAGGAGCGTCGCCGAGGCGGTGGAGAGAGCGCTGCCCATTAACATCAGAGGTGAGCTGGGAGCTTCTGCTCTGGTCAGATTCCGACGTGGTGGAGTCTTGGGTTTTTATTTTATTTTTATCCTTCAAGGCGATGTTTGTTTTTTGTAATTTCACTAAAACCCCGGGATTGTGTTGATTTTTCGACCCATTTTGTTGAAGTTTAAAGATGGATGCAGCTGTACCCCATCATGGGGCACCCAGACGGGAGGATGGAGCCAGACTCTGCTCAGTGTCATCCAGTGACAGGACAAGAGGCAATGGGAGTCAGTTGGAGCACAAG
>JAOEGS010020479.1:0-34962 GCA_025447755.1 Corythornis vintsioides
TAAAATAATTATTAAACAATAGGCTAGAAAAAAAAAAGTAAAGGAACTGTCCTTTTACACATAACAATCTTTATGTTGATACACCCTGAACTGAGCAGGAGCCTTCAATTTCTCACAACCATGCTGGCTTTGGCAGACGTGGCAGTTGTCATAATTTGCAATGCAAAATGCATGTTAAATGGAAAGTAACATGTAAATGCTAATAAATATGGAATTTCATGTTATGTCGGTATTCTGTTAATTTTGTGTTAGCCCTAAATGGAGATAATTTCTCAAAAGAAAATAAAATACGTGTGGTCTGAAGTAGGTAGGTATCTAATGACTAGCTAACAAATTAAGCACTTTTCCTTTAGGAAAGCCTGAAAACCAGAAATATTAAATTCTCGACGAAAGATACGTAAATAGCATGAAAACATTATCCTAAGTGCAAACATACTGAAGGTTGTGTTCTTTCCAGGAATTCATTCCAGGTGTGCAAGAGGTACCTTCTCATAGACAATGTATGAAAATGTACACACTTCACCATGGGGCTTCCTCCCCTGTTTGATTTTGATTATTAATGCTAGAACAAGCTGTGCTTAGGTGTTTGGTCTCATTGCAAAAATTTACCTTATCCAAAGTGACATTTCATTTATATGGGTATTGGCAAGCAAATGTACCATTCTGAAAGAATTCATTAAATAGGCACATGTTAGTTTACAGGTTTAATCCATATGATATTTATTGGCTGTCATACAAGCAATGACAAGCAGCCAACACACTATTCAGTGGACTTTTCTACCCATCTGTTTATCCATCTGTTACTTGAAAAATAGATTGCATGCTTGTTTGTTTTGTTTTGTTGTTTTGTTGTTTTTTTTTTTTTTTAAAAAAAAAGCATTGTTCTAGCAGCCCAGTGAGATAAATATACATCCATGTATGGAACTTGTAACAGGAGCATCTGAAACATCCAGCAGTGGTATCTTGATACAAAATAATAATAGCTGGTATGCCTCTGATCCCCACACCAATACACTTGTTATCGTATCACTAAATAAACTCATAATGCACACATTGAATATACTATCTTGTGGGAGAGACACGGAAGAAGGTGGTTTTTTTACCATCTTTTCAAAAATATTTTTTGAACACTCTGGGATGCTAAGATGCTTAGGGACAAAAAATAAAAACCGATTTTTAATCAGAACAGCAATATTAATTTTGCACCATGTTGACATAGTAAGAACACCTCCAAAAGAAAATTAAGTTATTAAATTTGTCAGGTGCTTAAAAACTTTGTTAATGTGATGTAAATGGGTTTTATAATACAGCTTTATGAGGCCTATAGTTCTAAATATTGCTATCTGTTTAGAAATGTCTTATTCCTCAGTAACAACAACAAAAAAATGGGAATATGCTTTTGAGGGGGAAAATAAAAGGCAACTCTAAACTTCATAACTTCGCATAGATACCAGCTATACAGATGCACACTAGTGATATCACTGGGAGGACACATTTCAGGCATTTTTTGTGTTCGTACAATTGTGCTGATGGAAAAGACATGCTTTGTCACAGATTTATTATGTCCCTCATTTCTGGTGAGCCCTAGGATATGTGTACTGGAGTATATTCTTTACGGCCTAAGGGCTGACTGATTCACATCATTGACACTGAAAATGCCTTAATAGCACATTCAATATGGTTTATTTTGGCAACATGGTGTTCTGCAAAATATGGAATAATTGACATGTCTGGAAAAAATTTTGATGGGGAGATCTGGTTTCATGTTGGTAACATAGCTTAAGAAATGCATAAATTGAGAACTGTATTGATTAATAATTTCCAAAATAATAAGTGCTAGGACCTTTTGTGTGAAAATAGCCCAAGAAACTCCCACATGAAGCTGATTCAAAGAATGTTACAAAGGACCTTTCTGAGAGTGTTGGAACACATAAGATGGTCCCTTCTTCAGCACAGGTATTTTTCTGTCTCTCTGTAGGGAGAGGGAAAGGAATCTGCTGTTCCTTCAGTTTATCAATGTTTATCCAATATATGCAACAATGGAGAGTAATATGGCAAATCAAAGAACTAAGGACAGGCTAATTATTTTTCTTCCGATTTCTTCCTGTTTAGTGTGGGGAGGTTTTACCAACTGAAAAATTAAGATGACAACAAAGAATGCTGTTACTTGCCCATCAGGCAGTAACAGTATGACTGTTTAATTTAGTTGAAAGCATAAGTAGTAATTTACCAAAGTGGATCAATTTTTAATATTTCTTAAGGGAGTTTATTCACAGATTTCACAATTATAAATAATCTAGTTAGGAGACAAAGGTACCGTAGGATTTTTTTTTCTCCCCATTTTCTCTCCTGGGTTAGCAGTAAGTTTGTGTGTAGCTTATTGCACAATGGGACATTCTGTGAAGACAGAACTTGAAAAACAGTTTTTAATCTGGAAAATACATCCTATTTTCTACCTCACAGTAGAAATGCTATGAAAGAAAAAAGGAAGCAAGGAGAGAAAAATTAACAGCTTTTATATTCTAGTATTTGTCTAACAAATATTTTGTGTGGAACCTGTTTCTGGAAAAAAAAAAAAAATTCTTATCCCATTACAAAGCTTAAACACTCTCAGTGACCTCTTAATGTGTTGGAGTGGGATAGATGTCAGACCAGAGAACGGGCTATTCTCATCTAGCAGCCTTGTTTGCTGCCCAGGAAGGGTTATAGAGAAATCATCAAAGACCACTGTCTGGCAGATTTAGTCCTTTAGGTGTTCTTCGGGATCTGCTTCTTTTCCTGAATCGTCCATACCCTTTGATTTTATTGGGGTATACATCGCAGTAATTTTAAACAGCACTTTTTAAAATGGAGTAATCTTAAAAATGCCTGTAATTTCTCATTGTGCACTGGGTAGGAGAGGTTACATAGCACTGTATCGCAGCTGGGGAATTTCTTCCATCATGCTACACAATGCTAACATCCACAGTTGTTTATAGAGCCCTCCCACAACAGATCCATGATGTTCAGTGGACTGAAATTTGGGTAAATTAAGAGTTGTCTCACACTTGGTAAGGTACTCTACTTAATCGTGGGATCATATTGTTAACTTGCAGTGAAAAAATATAAAATGTAATGAGATCCCAAAGCAAATGTCAGAGAAGTTCAAGCTTTAAGGCTTTTAAAAGTCGAGGAAACAATCTTTCAGCTTGTCTTATGGTCAGTTTTCATCAACTAACACCTCGATCTCCCTTTGCCTTAAACCTCTATGATATTAATAGCTGGCCTTTGCACTCTAGTTGTTCATTTATTGCACATGCTGTCTGAGGAAAATGCATACAAACCTTTATCTTACGTACTAGTCTTAAGGGAATTCCAGAAGGGTGTTGGTAAAATTCAGAGAATCCACAAGAAGTTTGATAGGAAACCAATTATACCATCGTGGAGAGGTGAGTTAGTTTTTCAATTGCCAAATGAGTTAGTGTTTAGAGTTTCAACATGTTTCTGCTTCCCTTCAGTGACAGTAGTATTGAGCAAAATGGGCCAAGATACAAAACTAACTCCTTACTGCACAGACCTGCTTTATCTTAGAGATACCTTTGCAAAACTATTTGTCTCCTGGTAGTGGAATACCAAATTAAATCTTTGCATATAGAATACCACTGTGTGGAATTCTGTGATACAGGTCTGATCTAAAAGGTAACCTGAATGCTAATTAATCACACAGATAGTTCAGTCACTGCATGTATCTCTGGTTTCTCACATATTCCAGGAAGGTGAAACAGCAATAAAAGTAGGTCTGCAGGTTGCTGTGAAAAGAGATTATCTTGGCTTTTACTTTAATTTTCTTAATTTTTTACAATTGGTTAATTCTATTTTCTGGAATTCCTTCAAATGAGTATGATACTAGGAGTTGTTTATTTAACTCTGGTTGTACTACTGATAGCTGAAGTAAGAGGGAAGAAATAAGACCAATTTTGTTCATTTTTGTCTGTGACTTGTTGGGTGGTTGTGTGAAGTGAGAGAGAAAAGAAAGGTGCTGTGGAACTGAGATTTCAAGTTTATTGTGGCAGAATTGCATCCCCTTAAAGTCATGATGATTCATTGTTTGTAAAATATCTATTTTTAGTTGGCCTGAATTATATGGAGATTAAAGAGAATCATTAGCATAAAATTTCCCTTGAAGCTTCTGCAGTTGATATGATACAAAAGACTTCGAGATTTCTTCAGCCTAGATAACTTTGGAGAATCCTGAAGCGTGTGCAAAAGGCTAATTGCTAACCATGCAAAAGCTCTTGTGGGTCAGTAATCTGTTCCTCTGGGCACAATGAAACTTTTCATACAGGCTTTACTCCAAAACAGTGTTTTTTAGAAATAGCATCAGAAGAAAGAAACTGAGTGATAAAGCTACACTTACAGCTGTAGAGAGAAAAACATCTTTAAGAAAAGCAATGGTGTTGGGTTTTGCTGCTTGTGCTCTCAATGCAGAATGAACACTTCTTTAACCTCATTCCATCTGTACAGCCTGTTGTTTCTTGTCACACAAAAATGTACACAACTAGTGTGGTTGCTTCATGATTCATCTAGATTACAGGGAAGAGGAAGATGACCAGCTACACTCAGTCACAGATTGTATAAGCATCTCTCTGAAGGCATTTGTTAAAGTACTTAAGTTGCAACAGGCATGAAATACGAACATGGCAGAATATATAGTTATTACAAGGCACTTTTAACAAGTACAGCTTGCATGTTATAATACATTGCGTTCCTGTAAGGATCAATATTTGCCATTTAAGACAAAAATATCTTTGGTGGGGAAATCCAAAAGATGCTAATGCTGTATTTGGTTGTGAAGAAGAAAAGCTTAACAAACTAGAAGTCATGTATAAAAACATAAATAAGTGATCTCCATACTTAGCAGGACAATAAACCTGAAAACATGTATTACATACATTCCCTTAATACAGTGAAATATAATGTCTCAGTATATGTCACTGTATCCTAATTTGACCTGCTGGCATACCAGTTAATTGATAAATGAAGGTTAAATCATCTTAAGAACAGTAATCTATTAAATGTCCTTATCTTCTTTGTCCTTAAAAGACACTTGCTTTCTTCTCAGGTTCTTAAATAAAATACTTGCAGTTAGAGAATGGGAATAAAAATAAAAGTGAAATCAAAGACCAATCGAGGAATATGGAAACATAAGTCTGCGTTTGCATTACAAAACAGCTGAGATTCATTGGAAATTTCTGTACATGAAAAAAAAACTTAGGCAAGGAATAAATCAATTGAAGTAATTCTCAGTTACTGGAGAGACTGATAATCTGTCTTTTCAAATTATGCAAAACCAACAAACAAAAATAAGGTCCATCATGGATGGATGGATAAAGCATGTTTTCAAACTTACAGCTTTTTATATTTTTGGAATCATTAGAGCAGTGTTTGGGTTTGTGGTTCTGATGATATGATTACGTGAAGAAAATTGGACAGTAAGTTTTAGTGGGTCTAAAATTTGCCCCATAGTGCCAGAATGAAGGTCTGGTTTGAAAACTGCTTTATGCAAAGAAAGAAACCCAACAGCTGCAAAACAGGTGGTAACCCACCAGGGGCAGGCGTGTATGAAATCATGGCTCTTTATTTGGATTATAGTGAAAGGAAAAATGAAAGGATAAAAGGCAGAACAAGCTGACTCAGAGTAGCAACCTGCTGACTTTTTATTAGGGCTTTCATAAATGAAATTGTGATTAGGCTGTATGTTGGAATAATGGAGATCCCAAATGGTAAATGTGTGATGTGGGTCTTACAACCAGGTGTGTGCTTCATATGTTAAAAAAATCTCATTGGATCTCAGATATGGCTTTGCATGATACATTTATATCTTTGATGTGTGTGTGTGTATATATATATATATATCTCTTTTATTTCTTTAGAGAAAGGAACTGACACTGTTGCTGTACTGAAAAATCTGGTAGCGTTGCCATTAAGTTCTCAGTGGCCCCATCATAAAGCATATGTGTTGTTGGTCTTTTTGGAGATCTTGAAACTGAAGAATGAGCTGGAACTACATGCCATTCTCTCTCACCTTAGAGAGTAATGTAAGGCTGCCAACAGCATAACTGACGTTATTTCAGATCTTTCATGAGTTCTAGACCTAAAAGTCAATTTAAAATAAGGTAATAATATTTTTTTCCTATATATTTGTTTATTGCCATGTTAATGAAAGGAGAGAGCATTACATGTAGCCTTTTTACAAGAGCATTTATCTGGGCCTTAAATACTGAGTGTATAGCTAGCGTTGCACACCAAGATTTCACTGAAGTACAATTCTGTGCTTTGTAGGCAGTGCCAAGATGTAAATCATGTCCAGCAGTAACAGAATATTTCCCTGCCCTGCAACTTGATTGCCTATGCTCTTTGCTGTTAGAATATTCCTTGCCTCTTTTTTTTAGCCTGGTCAGTGTTTTCTCCAGTAGTTTCTTGAATTAGCTGGCATAGGCCAGGGATCATTCCCAACTGACAGCTGGAAGCAATCAATTTTTTAGAAAAAGATAATCTTACAGAATCAGGAAGACTTTTTAGTGGCCATGGGTATAGACAACAAGCCCTGGTAATGTTTGGTTTAGTTATGGAAAATTTTTTGTATCCCTTTTTAAATGGAGTTACGATCTCAACATATTAGACAGTTTTGCCAAATAGGATGCACTACAAATAGGTGTACTAGAATTAGAACAGTTTGTAAAGTGCAGAGTTGGAAAGTTTCTAAATATGCCATGGAAAGGTTACTAAGACTAACTGAAAAAAAATAATATATATATATACTGAAATATAGTATTATCAAATAGGGAGTGAATGTAAGTGATGGGAAGCAAGATGAGAGAAAAAGAAAGCTTTGTGAGATGCTTAGGTTTCAATATAACAGCATTAGGTTTTTAGCATTCTGGGGGCCTCTGAAAAAAAAGAGAAAAAGGTCTGAAAATTCTTTGGTTCTTTGTAATTTGTTACCAGATTACAGCCACAGACTGGTGATTCTTTAGCAGTGGGCTTTTTAAAGTCAAAAGATGTGACATTAATGAAAGGAGTAATGTGAAGTTGTATCTGCATGGTGCAAGAAAGCAAGAACAGTTCCTACTTGGTAGAATTGTCATGTGGATGGTTTCAGCAGGATACCCCTGGCATGGGCTGCCTGTAGCAGAAAATGAGACAGAGAACTCAATTGCTTATTTAAGTAGATGGTTAAATAAGTATGGGCTGGTGTGTGTGGTTAGCTTCCTAGAATTTTCTAAGATAGCTAAAGTGAGGTGTAAATACTTATTCTACATATTTTTTAGAATGATGATCTCCCAAGTGAACATCAAGCTTTCATTTCTTGAGCAGAAGATTTTTACTGTACTAGAACAGGGTTTTTTTTACTATAGAAGTGGTAGAATTTTTCTTGCAAGTGAGAGGGCAATGCTTCTGAAGTTGTTTTTCAGACAGGTGTTTCAGAATGTCATTATAATATTGCTAATATGAGTCATCAAATTTCTTTTATTCCCAAGATTTTAATATGCTTTTTACAGACGACTTAGGATGGCTGATCTCTCTAGTGTTCTGTACTTTCAACATGATATAACTGCTTCTTTGCAACATCATGTGGACTCTCTTACTAGTTTCAATTACTTTAAAACTATTCCAAAATCCTCTAGTTTCTTTCATTATTACTTAAAATGCTTTCTATAGCTATGTTTGTAAAATGGAAGTAACATCTGAATGGTGTGTTTAAAATCTCTCTGTAGCAGATAATGTAAAAAATACCTTGGCCATTAATTTAAAAGTGAGGGGAGGGAAGCTGACTGAACACTAATAAGAATACAACTTGTTCCGTGTAAAGAGGGGGGGAAAAAAACCAACTTCTTAACTATCAACTTTGAGGCTAGAATTATTTGAATAATTTTTCTGAATGATGCAAGGCTGAGCTCATGAGTCAGATCCAGTCCAGCTGAAGAGCAGAAGAGTCCATTTGGGAATCCAGCTGAACACTGACAATAAAGATGTTGATAAAAGATGAGCCTTCTGAAGCCCAGGTACTTCAGGGAAGGTAAAAACTATTTAAAATGATACAAAGAATTAAAAAAAAAAAAGGTATTTTGAACTATTAAAGCCTGTTGTCAGAAACAACAAAGTTTGGTATTAGAATTTGTTGTAAATGTACATTTCATTTTTTTATCATACATTTGAGCTGGGGAACTACTTGTTTCATGTATCTCACTGTGATTAATTTTGTTGTATCTTACTGGTTTATTAAAAAATAAGAAACAGTTATCAGATGGGAACTAAGTCATGAAGTTGTGAGGAGCCTATCAGTGTCAGCTGAAATCCAAGGACAAGTTGGATGACTTCAATACACATTGAAACTGAAGATGGTGAGGGGGATACTGTATCTCTGTTTTGCTTAAAAGTAATTCTTAGTGCTTCAGCTGTAAATTACTAAAACAATCTCCTAATGTTTTGGAATCTGTATTTATCACTTCAGGTCTGTCCTATTTTCACATGGCTGATCTGAATTATTTTTTCTTTCAGTCTCATTTTAAAAATGGGGAGAGAATAATTGTGGTAAATTCAACTATTGGAATTACAGTGATTAAATTTGTCAGTAAATTCCCTGGACCTTTACAGCACATGTAACACAAAGTTTAGGTCTAAGGAATAATATAAGAGGGTCTTTCAGTAAATCTCTATAAGGATATAGTTGCACTTCTTTTTCATGACAAAGCTAAACCCTTTGAATCCTATTTTATGAGAGTAATAGCTAAATTGTGTGATGAATAACAGAATTTTACTTCCTGGTTACAAAGAAATGGCAGCCTAAGAAAGGTTCCCAAATTGCAGCCAGAAGTTCATTCCTTTCCCTTGTCCTGCAGAGCCTTTCTGTGTAGTCTGTATGTGTTACTGTAAAGAAACTGAAGGGAGGCTGTATTATCATTTCTCTGTACCTCAGATGCTGTGAACATGTGTGAAACAGTTCTTTGCTTACTACTGATTCTAAAGCAGATCTCTATGTCTGTATTTTCTTCTGAAACAACAAAAATTAAATAACAAAATTTGCATTCTTGTGCAAAACATTGACATTCCTTTTGTATGTGGTTGCTTCAAACCTTTATCAAATTAACACTGGTTACTTGATGTTTCCCATACTTTGGCAGTTAACTCACAGGACAAGAAAACCTGGGATATTTCTTCAACAACTGCAGTTGTCTTTCTGTCAAGTAGTAAGAAATGTCTGTTTTCAGCTTCGCTCTAGTATTGGTATTTGCTGTAGCCCTTTCTTCAGTGAATACATGGTGTGCAAACCATTAAAGGCAGTTAAGGGCCACTTGTCTGTTATCTGTGCATGTATTAAGTTGTGCTGTGCTTAAAATTTCTGGTTTGGTTATGCAGTTTGAAGTCTATTAGGAATAAAATTGGTAACATCAAGTAACTAATATATTCATTTCAAACTGTGTAATTATTTGCACAGTTTGTAATTCTCTTTGATTATTGGACAGCCCTGTGTATATGAAAACCATTGAACTCTTTATACTACAAGTATATACAAGTTTTTTTCTGAATATATTCTGAGGACAGATCTGTAAAGCTTTTCTGCCCACTCAGATTCTGGCTTTGCAAATTTCTATTTTTCAAGCCAGAAAAAACCCTACAGCTTGTATATATTAAACTTTTGTAGGCATAAATGCTACATTTTTAATGTACCCCAGAAGTACATACACAGTGTTTTGCCCATCTCTTTTTTTGTTCAGGGTTAAGTAAAGAAAGCGCTTTCTTTACCAGGTTTGCTTTCCACTTTGGTGCTTTCTCGCAACAAATCTCATCCTACTCTTGTTCTATGTACACCTGTTACTACTAGTCTTTTTGCAGTCCAACAATTGCAGCCAAGAATACAGATAAAGATGAAATTCCATCTACTATATTTTATATGACTATATAGTAAAACTACTGCATGTGTCTGAAGTCCAAGATCATAAAAGAATCATTTGAGAAGGTGGTGAAGGTAGGCCACTGAAGCATGATGATATTAGAAAATACCCAACTAACCAACAAAAGCACAAAAAACCCTCCAAACACTTGTGTAAGTGATAAATAGTTTCTGGAAGCTGGGGAAGAATAAAGTAGGTCAGGATTTTTATTCTCATTTTATTTGTTATTTCCTCCCTCATATTTTTAGGGCAAGGGGATGGGGATTATAGGAAAAGAGAAGAGAGGAAAAGTAAGAAATACTTCCTCCCAGGAGGGAGGGAACTGCAGTCAACAAACCACTAGCAGCTTCAGCAGATTGCCATCTACCTGGTCATCATAAACTGATGGTACTGGCCAGTAATAGAAGCTGATATCACTGAGAAAGTAGAGGTGAGCTGCCTTGGGAACACCAGAGAAGTGAAGGGTTGGTGACAAAGTTGTTACCTGTGGCTTTGCAAGGAATCTTACAGGCTGGATTGTGGAATATTGCACTGCTTTCCCTGATCTATCTGAAACTACAAACAAAACTAATGTGTATAATTAATGTGTGTCCTCTTCACATCTATCTAATTTTTGGAAGGTAGCTTCAATATGGGAATTAGTTTTATTTCATTGTTCAGAAATGTAACGTGTTTAGTAGTACAATAACTGCACCACTTATATATATACAGCCAAAGATGGTGTAGGAGGAAACTCAGTTGCTCTCTTCCCTGTCTACTGTCCAAATGACTTGGTTCTGGTTGTTCACTACAATTCCCATTCTTCTCTACATTACTATTATATCGATTGGGAGGTTTAAAAAATGCAACCAGCACTTCATCTTTCTCTGCCCGATCACCCGAGTTTCACTGTATGCTGAAATAGCCCATCTATGTGCAGGTGTTCTCTTCTGTCACTAGTATGTCCATACCTATTATGTTAGTTAGCATATAGGCATACTTATTTATAAAATGGACTTATAGAAATGGAGTACTGGCAGTAAAGGCTTCTAGATTCCTCAAAACAGATCTATAAAAGTAGTCTTTAGAAACAGTAAAATGGTCCAAGATAGGAAGAACCAAACATGTGCTTAACTTAAAATCATGCCTGTACTTGTTCTTAATTTGTCACGCTGAGTCCTCTTTTGTGCTGCGTTTAATGACTGTAGCCAGTCTCTGCTACTAGATTCTTAAGGACTTACTTAGATTCTTAAGGACTGTATGTGGTAGAGAAGAATACTTGAGATGAAGGCCATATTTAAGTTGATTTTTTTGTTCTGATGTTTCACTTTTTTCCCTGCATGTCAAATGAAAAGTTGTAGATTAATTGCAGCAGCAGAAACTTTAAGAGAGTGAAGCATTTTCATTGTGTAGAGGACACTGGGACTTCTAAGAAGTATTTTGTGCATCCATGTGAGCATGTGCAGGAGGTAAATGAGGAAAGTAGGAGACAACTCCTAGATCCCAGTCACTCAAAGCAAACATCAGCTTCAAAGCACACTGACTTTTCAAAATAGATTAAAATTTTCACCCTAGATTTACAGTGTGCACATAAAATTTTCCTTTCTTTGTGATCTGTTTCCTGCAATCAGTCACTTTTGCTTTCTGGTTGTTTGTCTGGAGAAGTACATGCTGAAGAACTTTGGAGTCCAAGCTGAAGTTGTATTTGGAAGAATTATTGTAGTGAAAAAACTTAGTACCAGCTGAGGTATTAAACAGCTTAGCCTACTGCAAGTTTAAGTCAGGCTTTATAACATTGGTGGATAGTTGTAAAAACAATTCTGTTTTCACTTTTGGATCTCTAATGCTGAAATTACAAAAGCTACACAAAATGTATTTCTCAGTTCCAAAGTTGTCTATTCAGGATTAAATACTGCATTTTATTTTTTCTTCCCTGAAAATTTTTCTGGATAGTGTGTTACCCTTATGGCTTTTCAATGTCTAAGATGCTCTGAAGGGGAAGTATGAAGATAAAAACCATCAAAATGTGATTCCTATTCAGGTTGACATTAGTTTTTTACCCTCTAAACAGCTCTATGCAGTCACAGCATCAGTTCCAGAGATTAAACATAGTGACAATGGCTGTAAGAAAGATGGTCAGATTAATTCCTTATCAAACTGTGTTGATTCAGTGTAAGGAATGGAAACTATCTGATGTATTTTACCGATCAAAGCTAATTCTCCATTGACACACAGGCACTTGAGTAGGCGCATCTGTGTGACAGCTAAATTATAGGAGTTCTTTACACACACATTATCTTGTCACAATATAAGAACATCCTACTGTGGTAAAATACCTCTTCCAGAAGAAACATGTAATTTTCCCATATTGTTGGGGAGGATGCTAAGCAGCTTTCTTTTTTTTTCAGTGATTTCATTTTTTATTTTAGTTGCTTATTTAAAGGGAATCGTTACTGGAGTTTTTTCCCTTTTATGTATTAGGGAAAGTGAATGCTTTTGGCTTGTACCACAGGAATGAAATTTGGGGTTTTTTTTGTATATTTCAGAAAACGTCATGAGTATTTGGCAACAGCTTTGTGGCACACTTTTACACTCCCTAATAGATGATACTGTTCAGTTTGAGACTAGGGTTAGGTCAACCTAGGCTTTTGCAAACTTAATCTTTGTTAAACCATAGTGCTATAAATTGAGCTCAATTTCTTTCAGCTTCTCATAAGACAAATCAATATATGGGGCTTAAACTTGTAACAGGGAGCAGTTACTAACAGCTGAGCCTGGTTTGGTTTTCAGTCCATTACAAAGAAAAAAGACAATTGCAGTTTCCTTGTTTTGTGTTGCTTATCACAGGTTTCCAGCTCTGAAGAGAATTAAAAAAAAATAAATTGTTAAAATAATAGTTCTCTTCAACAGCTACATGCTCCTTAAGGTAAATATGTTCTTCACTGATAACAAAATTTTAAAAAATCCAAACATACCTTTTTCATTTTCCAAGGCATATATTTTTTTTTTAATTTTTTTTTTTTTTTCCCCTCCACCTAAAAAATGCTGTTAACTGCTTGTTGACAGCCCCTTGCCATGTTGTGGCACATATGGATCCCAGGGGTGGTTTGCTGAGGTGCATCCCCTGCCCTCAGTGGGCGAGTGTCCTGGTGGCCCACCAGCTCCACAGGTGCATGTCAGGATCCTGCCCTCCCTGTATTTCTGTTGGTACTAAAACCCAGGAAAAGGAGTTGTAAACAGTCACCTAACTTTGTCAGATATTTTATTTTTGTCTTATTTGCTCACACTTCTTTTCAGAAATGTTGAGGTATTCTCAGTCCTGCTGCAAGATGGCCGACAGGAAGTACTCGTACCATTGGGCAGGTGTCTTGAGCAGGCCCCAGCACTGGGGGGCAGCTGTCTGGGTGCCATTTTGTGCAACGTCAGGGTCAGGCACTGACCTGTGTGCAGCCACGGGAGGATTCATCCTGAGCCACCCTTACAGCACCTTGGTGGTAACATCACACAAACAATTCAAGGGTACTAATTTTTAATTATGATAATAGTTTTGATTTCTTTGTTTTATTATTATAATACTTTTTTTTTTTTTTTTTTTTTTTGTCTTTCCTTTGGAAAGGCTTATTTCCGCATGGAGTGGCAATCATGCCCCATGAAAGTGTGTTAAGTGCAAATTAATTTATCTAGATAATTCACAGTTTAACAGTTTAACAGTAGCTGGAATATGCAATTTTCCATGTTTTCGGTCTGGTCTGTAAGAGGCAGGTGCATGGTGAGCACAGAGAGGCTGCCATGCTCACTGAAGGTGGCTTCACTCAAAGCACTTGTGTGAATTCTATTGGTGTATAGCAATTTTACAGGGGCCTGATTTTTAATGCTGACTACGATGATGCCACACAAAAGCACATGATGTCAAATTTCTGTATATTCTTCATATAAACTGAGCATTGTTTTCTATTTTCATGTATCATGCTTTGTCTTATTGTGAGGTGAATAATGAGAGAAATAACTTTTTATTTTTCAGTTTACGAAAGCCACTTTTTACAGAATTTCATGGCAATTTTAAGTTATAGGGCTAGGCAGATCTATGCCATCCTGTCTCAACACCAGTAACGTTTTCTGTGCCTATTCACCTGCCATTAAACTCACAGATCCTGAATCTTTCAAATGAAGGTTGGTTGCCATGGAAAGAATTGTGATCCCATGAATTAATCTATTCTCTGCCAGAAAAATTTAAGCATAGATCTGTTACTATTCTGATTATGTGGAGGAATGGAAAGGAATAATGTAAAAATTGATATATATATTTCCTGTTTAATAGTCATATATTCAAGATGTTTGTATTGTAATATTACATCATGTCTTGTGCATACTTTGAAATCTAAGCCAGTCTGAAACAGCAAAACATAACATTGCATTTTTGTTAAGAAATTTGCGTTACTAATTCATTAAATACAGCTAGGGTAGTACATCACAAACAAACTAAGCTCTTTTTTATATTGCAGAGACACAAAACTAAAATAGATTAATTTAAAAATAATTACAAACACATTTTTCCAACAGAGTGTGTTTTGGTATTGGTATTAATTTATCATCACCACTCTGTTGTTCTATAAAGGAGTGTATTTTCTTTTTCATAATGCTGGACAGCCTGATACTATTAAAGGAAACTGTTATGTAATAGAATAGTACACAAATGTGCTTAGTTATGAATGCAAAAGTTGTGACACAATTTTGATTTTTTTTCTGGCCTCGTTTTCACCATGTTCTTAAGTGAAAGGTTATCAGATTTGTAATAGAAGGATAAAAAGCAATTTCTTTTATCACAAAAATAGTCATAAAATAATAGGTTCACATGAAAGCTGATGCTTGGCAAATTTGTTTGTTTTTTTTTTTTTTCTCTTAAGTAACCTATCAGTGTTTAGCTTTATATATGTAATGATACCGTACTCCAAATTCCTGTTTCTGCCCTATATAAAGTCTTGTTCATGGTTTACCATATGGCATGTTCTTAGTGGTCATGTGCCTGGAATCCTCCTGTTAAATGACACTTCACAGACAGTCACCGTGAAGCATAAGGCTTGACTGCAAAGGAAAGCTTTTTTTTCTGTTTTCATACCAAGCTGGTGGACACTTAGGAATCTGAGTAAAGACAAAGGTTTTGTTTTCCTTTCTTCTACTTTTTTCTCCCTTGCTTTTTTTCTTAGTACATTATTTTCTGTGGATCAGCTCTTTTATCAGTTCAAAGCCATAGCATCACTGTGTTTTTCACAGTGGACAAGATGCAGATTCATGGGAGCTTATCTTTGGCATCTGATGAAAGTTTTACTTTACTGTCTGGAAATTTTGAGAGCTGGGAGAGTTTAAGGGAGATTGAATGGGTTTGTGGTAGAGTACCATAAGTGGCTTTGTTCCAGTACTGGTGTAAAACCATAATACAAACTAGAATACAAACTAAACCCATGGCACTCTTATCTTGGCTGTGATTTGACTATTGGATTGTGATTAAAGAATGTTCACATGTTGCTGAGCTGTTAAATTCAGTATTGCTATTGAAGTAGTTCTTCAGTTTACTCCCACGCAAGCTTATAGTCAAAGGTCTCTACAAAGCATTTGATGGTAAAATTGGGAAATCGTGAATGTTCTCATCTGGTTGTATCTAAGAGAAATATCAGGAAACAAACACTGTGATGGTGAAGTTCTTAAACATTTTGAGTGGATATAAAGCAATCCTAATGTGCCAGTGCCATTCCATACTGTTGTTAAAGATATATTCTGTCATGGTTAATTTTGGCTGTGAGCTTTGAGAAGTAACAACTATGTGTCAATAATTAAAGGTATCATCACAGCTGAAGCTTCAGTTAGTTATCTTTATTTTTGTCTTGGATTCCCATGAGTCGAGAAAAGCAATGACAACAGTAAGAAGATAATTTTAGAAAAGTCTCAAGTAGAATGCATGAATGCTAAAATATAGATTGACTTTCTTTACTACTACAACAAAGTCTATTTTTGTCATTTCAGTATTTTCATTATTAGTCACTCTTATCCTGTGACGGAAGTGCCTCTTGCTAGGATTCTGTGCTGGGGAAGCACTGAGTCTTGGGTTTGGTGGGTCTGGTTAAGGCTGTTCTTCATGTGATCAAAATCAATGCTGCCTACAGTGGAGTAGTGAGTGCTACCCAAAACCTCCCGAATTTGTACCTGGGTTTGACAGTGACACACTAAGTGACTTATGAAGGAGATGATATTCCCTTTCCTCATCTTAGTTTTCCATCTGTGACGTGAGAATAATAATTCTAGTCTACTGAAGAAAAGCTCATTAAAGCAATATATGCATTAGTGATTGAGGTTTGAACCTCACTTTGGTGCTGTGTAATGCAATATGCCTAGGGAATGTTGTTGACATACTTTCTTTAAGACTGTTAGTTCAGTTTGAATGCAGGGAGAAGAGGGCTTTGAACAGAAGACGGTTCCTTCTTTGAAGTGAATGTGCATATGCTACCTGCTGAGACAAGGATGTATTGTTCTATTTTACATATGAGTTATTCCAGCTCTATGTCTAGAGTTACACAGGAGAGTAAGACAGAACCAAGGATCTAACTAAACAATCAATGGCTTATCAAGAAAATAATCTTCTATATCTGGCTTCTGTTTGTACTCATTTGGGCGCATCCTGAATATGTAGTGATCTTTTTGAATTAAGAGAAAAAAGAATGGAACTCTTGACAAAGACCCTGCTGGGCAATAAATGTATAGTTTTCCAGGATGGGTATACTTGCTAAGGAACATCTTCCCTGACAAGTATCTGGAAAGCTAAATCTTAAAATTATGAGGGAGATAGAGCTTCTTCTAGATAAAAATTATGCCTCAAGCTATTGCACAAAAAAACTTTATGATGACCAGTAGCTTAACAGACTGGAGACAATGCTTGTTCTGCTAGTTTTGTGACAGAACTGTTTGTGAAGCAACAGTAGCAACAGTAATTAGATACTTCTGATGCAGGCCCTAACAGCAAACTGTTGAAGTGCAGATGCCTTTTGAAATTGCACAGACCTGCTGAATGCACCCGACTTCAAAAATACTTCCTTTATGTCAAAAGTATTTTTAAAACTTAAGAGTGGCCAAAAGGAACAGATTGCCTTGAGGTCATCAGTAGTCAGGCAGAGCACTGTTTATACAGAGCAAAAGTAACACAAGTAGTTACAATTCAAACCTGTGTAGCATCTAGGTTCAGGTGTCTTGAAATTCCTGGTGATTCTCACAAACAAAAAGATTTTGACATCTCCTAGAAACCTCATAGTGCTTCATATTTCGTCATAGAGAATAACTTCTGCAAAGCCTTTTGTCCAAGATTTAGTGTTGGACCTAGCCTGAATTCCCTTAAGCCACTTTCTGTTTACTTCTTTAAATAAGTATTGCACTGAGCTTTCACAGAATGACATTAAATGTGTAATTGTTTTTTGAGAAATGTTTATGTTAGGGTATAACATTATTAAAATAGAGTATAGAATTACCTACATGTTGATTTATCCAGTTGGGTGGCACTACCCATTTCAGTCCATCGGAATGTGTTTGTGTGTTTCATCTATGGTAACTCATAGTAAATAAGTCAGTTTTATCATATGTTAAGTATTCATCCTGTAAATAGATAATTGTTCATTTCTCTATAAGCTTTCTGACCAATTTATTTGTAAACAGATAAAATAAAGCAAAGCATTTATAAGAAACAGCAAACCAGAGAAAAAGCAAAGAAATTAGAAGTGGTAGTACTTCCATTTTATATAGAAAGTAGCAAGCCAAAATAAGATAAATGCTTTTACCTGAAGTAAATGGAAATAAAGCAACTGACTTAGGGACATGCAAAAGTTTTGCATGGGAAATTACTGAAGGTCTCCAGCATCTTCATTCAGTAGCTTCACTTTGAGGTAATACTCTTTAATGTACCTTTATTTAAGCTTATTAGCAAGAATGGTAGAGAGGCACAGAAAGTGTGTTGTGAGTTTTAACCTTCTGTTTCTACCCTAATTATTCAAAATTTTTTTTTTTAAGGTGAACTTCGGTGAGTGGAATATTTTTGGATTTGTGGCACAGTCACCGAAGTTCAATCTACTCACTGGTCTTCTCAATGGCTATTCTTGAGCTTTGTGATACACACAGTGCTCCCAAAATGGCTACGACCTCTAGTCATACATGCTAAAAACAGTGGTATCCTCCACAGCAATGGAATCTGAACATGTTCTTATGATGAGTCCTAATGGAAACTACCTAATTTTCTTGATTTATTAAATGACCAGAGAAAGTGTCTGCCCACTGCTTTTGTACAGAAAGCTAGTTGCTCTCAACTGAAATAATATTTCCAGAACTGCTAATAGTTAATATAAGGTTTCATTTAATGACTATTATTTGAAAAACAAGAGCTACTGAAAACACTATTAGGCCTTTCTCCTGTTTATTTAGATGGATGATTTAGGCATCAGATTTAAATGCTATAAGGTTTCAATTTACATTTTGTTAATTGTTCCTTTTTTTTTTTCCTCCCTGTATTTAAAAGTGTATTCTGCCACTGGCTAGCGTAATTTTTTTCTTTTTTGGACTTCCCGCTGAAGAACATTTGCATTTGAAAGTTGTTTTTTTTTTTCTGGGCCTTGCTCCGGAGATTATTGTGAGGAAGTGTGGGAGTTACTAATTATGAATTCCTGTCTCCTGTTGCAGCTTAGAATACTGCAGGGCTTTCAAAGAGCACTGTGAAGTAATTTGGTGGAAGTTTAGTGTGGTGAAGACCATGGGAACATCAAATTTCATAGCCTTTATCTGACACTAATATAATATTTAAAAATTTTCCTCAAAAATCTGGCAGCTGTCACCAAACCTCATATGTATTTACACAGCAGATGCTATGTTTTATATATGCCTAGATTAAAATAGACATAAAAGTTGATTAAGTAAGAGTATGAGATTTGGTCCTTTTGTTACTTATCCCCACACTACTTCAGTGTTATATTTATGATGGTCTATTGATTTCAGTGATTCTGCTCTAGAGCTTAGTGCTCCATGTGTCAGTGTCACAGAGACCTGGAGTCAAGAAGCTGGAGCACTCATTTTGCCTGAATCTTGTATAAAATCTAAAGTGAGATGATTTTTGGAGATACCTTTTGTATCCTACCAACATAGACATTTCTATCAGGCAAAAAGGATCTTCTTGGGGGGAGGGTGGTGGTGTGTGTAAGAAGCTTTGCAGAGTGAGACTTTTTTCTCTCTATAGGATTTCTGCTCTTTTCTGGATTTTATTTTGGTGCTACAGGATTAGATTTTCTTAGCTCACTTAGGCAGTACAAATTTAGAAGAACTGAAGTAGTCAATAGTAGTCTTTTTCCTTTGAAGTAATGATCTTTTAAGACTAAGATTCTGTCATGTTGTAGGCTGAATATGGATTGGATATAAGTGACTAGTGACTACTAGAGGTAGGGATATAACCACAGGTCATGGGTGAAATACCTCTGTTACACATCTTAATTCAAATTAAAACTATTGCATTTTGACCCCAGCACTCATGTGCTTTCTGGGTATAAAAAATCTAAATAGCTATATGTTTGTGGAAAACATGAAAAAGGTGGAAGACACCTTTTTTTGTGTTTTAGAGATGTGTGATTATTTTAATATAGGCTAAGAAAGAAATCATATTCCCACATCATGACATTGAAAATGAAATGTGAAATGAATGGGAAGTAGAAAATGCATGAGTTCTATTTTCATGAAGTTGGTTACCTAATTTAAAAAGCAAGTTATCCCTGTCAGAATGAGGGTGAAATGAGGAGGCTTTACAAATAATGTTTTATGTGAACATAGGAAGAGCATTTAATTAATTGAGAAGACATCTTTGCAACCCAAATTTTGTATACTCTAGTGTACTGAAGGAAAAGAAAAAATGAGGAAATTTAGGGGTGTTTTTGAACCTTTCTTCAGTTTTTATTAGGTCAAAATAAACCATCTGAGAAACAGAATGTAATCTTTGTCAGTATGGACAGACTCGGGAAAGACAGACTAGACAGGCTAATGTCAACTCTGTGTAATCTTAGAAATTGTTTAAGGGATAGACAAGGGAACATCTGAAATGTAAGTTCAGCTGAGGTTTGCTGAACCAAAAAATAAGCAGATCTGACAAAATCATTAAAAAGTGGGCATGGTAATTACTAATAAGGTAGACTTTAAGGTAAAGAAATGTAAATTTCTTAAGTTTGTTAATCATTTTGAAAATGTGTGAGGGGAAGGCTGTATTTTATTATTTAAATGTAAGCATGACTTTCCACTTTGAAAGTATTTGTTTGCACTGTGTTCACAAAAGCATAAAGTATTCTTCTCCAGTTCAATGATGGACAGTTTGACACAGCAGATTTTGATAGGAGAAATTTCAGATTCATTTATTATAATGGTCCTCCTGTGAAGCAGCCCTAAGTGAATGCAACAGAAATGCCTTTTTTTTTTTTTTTTTTTTTTTTTTTTAAATTGGTTATAATAATCGAGCTAATTTACTGTTTAGCTAGTTTAGGTATGGACTAGGTTATGTATAATATACTACTTATATTATAAATGCAAGTCTCCAGTGAAATAACTAATAACATCTTAAAAAGTACATTTCAGTAGTCCAATTCACCAAGGTTAATTTTTGTCAAATACTCCCCTAAAACTTACTTGCTTCCTGCCTGACATGGCACTTGGCCCATCTTTTCTCATCCTATTACAGCATTTCAAACCTATTGCAAATGTTGGCAATAGTCTCCGTTTCTTTGGCTTTCTAAATTCCTCATTGACCAGCTTGCAGGTGCACCAATGTGCAATAGTTTCTATGAGGACTCTGAGAATACTGTAATATAGGGAGAACATTGAGTCAAGAATGAAGACAGAAATGAGTTTGGAAAATGCTGGTGGGTCAAATTAACTTATTTCTTTGTCCTTCCATGTCAAATACTTGAGTCTGGAGTGACCTATAAGATCTCAGAGTTAGCTGAAGGAGATGAGAATAATTGACATGAAAGGAGAATATTTTCTTTGACACATCTGCTTTTTGTCCTGGTTATTAAGTGGTAGCAGCTTTTTCTTTATAGAGGGTAAGGTCCCCCAAGCAGACAAAGCTAAAAGCCTCAAACATCTTCCAAGTGCAGACTAAAACTACAGAGCCAGAAATTTAACTCACTTTTTCACACCATTTGTACTTCAACACTGAACAGAACAAGAATATATAGGGATGTAATGCCACTGAGAATCAAAAAGTTAGTGTTCAGTTTTGAGTTGCAGTATATTTGAGGCTCACGGTAAATGTGAGCTGATTCACTTTTCCCAGATAGTTAATTAGGTTTATTGTGGGAACAAGACCATTCTACTGAGAAACAGAATTTGGAAAACATTGTATTTGCTTAACTGGCAAACAAGTGGTTGTTCTCTTCCTTTTCTTTAGATGTGTGGCAGAGTCTTCATATCTGGTTTCTTATGTTTGCTGTTGCTAACATGCTTTGATTCCATTCTCTGCCTTTAAATCCCCAAAAGACAAATTGATATTTCCACTTCTTCAGAGATAATTGTTCTTTGACCTTAGTAGACATCAGGCTGCAATT
Source organism: Corythornis vintsioides (assembly GCA_025447755.1). NCBI lineage: Eukaryota > Metazoa > Chordata > Aves > Coraciiformes > Alcedinidae > Corythornis > Corythornis vintsioides. The sequence goes on from JAOEGS010020479.1 coordinate 21,521, forward strand.
TGCCATGCAAAACATGAGCCAGTACTTGCAGTGCAGCACTACACTGTAAATTGGTATTAGTATTGGTCAAGATATGAGCACTGTTAGTTTGGAAAAAGTTTGAGTAAATATGGTGTTTGAAGAGATAGCAATAGAAAGAGCAAGCTCATGAGGTAAAACATTAAAGGAATGTTTTAAACATTTTTACATGGCTTTTTTGAATATATGAAGATTTTTGAATTGCGTGTAGGCAGTTTACATATTTGTGACAACCATGACATGACTTCTTAGTTCCGAGTCAGCAGTTTCCTAAAATTTGAGAAGATCACAGGCTCACAGTCAGTGCCACATGTGCCAAAAGTTAAGGAGTAATGAGAATGATCAAGTAGTTAGAATTTAATTGTGAACTCTGAGAGGGCATAAAAGCTGTGATGGTGATGGTTGTTTTATGCAGCTGTATTCCAGAGAAAATGAGGAATATTGTGGCAGCCTCAGAGGGTGAGTTGAGTTGCTGCTTTGCTGCTGTGTAGCTATAGAAAAAGGTCTGGTGAGCTAACAAAAATGCATTCATTAAACAATTGGGATTTTTGCAAGATCATGTCTCATAATGAAGATCTGACACATACACAGATTGCAAAGTTAAGGCTCCAAAGTTTACTGCTGTAGTATTGTTCTTACCTTAGAAAAGGCTTCTCATTTTGCCAGCTCATGTTGTGGTTTGCTGGTGTCATTAAATGCTCATTAATAGCAAAAGCAACCCTTTCAAATGTTTTCCATATTTGGACTGGGATTCAAGCCTCTGGATAATACAAAAACAGAGATGGCACTTTCTTGCTAAAGTTGCTGCAGTGGAAAAATTCATATAACGTTGTGAAGTGACTTAACAGACAAATATGGAGAAGAAACATCTGTATTCAAGTGATCTATTATTAATTCAATATTTCTTATCAAGAGCACTGGGCACTTGTTTAATTGTTTTCAAATCATGAAGAGTCTTTCTCATTAGAAATAACATTACAGATTGGCACAAATCAAATATTCTCAATGTCTTGTGTTGTTCTTACTGCGTGCAAACTGCACACAGATGTGAACTGTAGGAAAGTGGCCAGTTTTTCTGTCAGTTTGGCAGGCAGTTTATGGAAAGCCTTACAGTAGCTGGCAATTTTGGGGACTGCAAGAAGGTCAGCCGTACTTCATTACATAAATGTGTATAGCATTATCTTAAATATTTTTTTTTCTTCCTCAATTGCTGTTTTGCTGTTTCAATTTGTAGTTAGAAGAGTGTGGATACTTCATACTATTTAATTTTATTTTTTTGTTGTTTGCTTCACTTTTGTTAAGCTACAAATGGCACATTTTAATAAACCATAGGCAAAAGTGATTTTGTGCAGTTTACTAAGAAGACTCAAGCAGAATTGAAGTGTAAATTAGTACACAACACTGAGAAAGATACTGAGAAATGTAATGGCATTTATATCACAATAAACCCCAGAAGCATGTATAGATTTGCAATATAGCAAAACATTCTGCACAAATAAGATGCATTCAGTGACTACATGGATCTACATCATATATCTACAAGTCTTTAATATTTTTTTCTATTTTAATAATGATAGGAGTATGAATTTGGAGGTGGTACACTTCAGGGAATTTATTGGGGATAAAATGAATTATGGGTGAACATGCCAAGTGCTAATGATCTACATAACGTGGTTTTGGAATTACAAGTTTATGTTTTAGTAAGATATTGGAGCAACTTGTGGGTACGTCTGTCAGCACAGTAGACTACAGTCTTGTTAATTTTCTGGTTTTCAAAGTAGAGCATACACCAATATATAAATGATTAAATACCATTGAAACAGATCTTCACAAAAACCAATACCTTAGATTTTTTCTTTGATTTTTGAACAAGGATTATTTACAATGATTGAAAGGGCCATGAGAAATCCTACTTACAATCAAGTATCTAAAATACACTGATCTAAACAATGCATGTTTGCACTTTTGATGTGGACAGATGCAATAGGTTAGATTGCATGGACAAATCTTGCCAGTGAAACATAGGCAGTGTTTGAGAACATGGATATAATTTTGAAGTTTTAACCTCAAACTACCCATGAAATACTTTCAGAAAAAGAAAATTAAAAAAATTACCAAGCCCTTCCTACTTAATTTTGTGCTTGAATCAGTTTCCCTATGCTTCACCAATACACCATTTATATGATCCTCAACTCCAGGGTTCCAGGCCCTTCTAGTATCTGTGTGTATCGGTGTCTGGATGTGTATGGATAGCTGACCAAGACCCAGCTATTTCAAAGAGGTAAGCATTAAGATGGGAGTGGGATAGTTTGTCAAGATGTGTAGGTCTCTAAATAATATGATGAAAATAGAAACAAAAAAGAGAAGACAGTGCCAGAAAAAAAATCTCAACTACTTTTAACTATGGAGTTCAGGGAACATGGGAACCAATAAAAGCCTCATAGTTCCAAGAACTATGCAGAACTCTAACAGGCCTAAAGATTAGAAAATGGTATTCAGAAAGCAGTCTAATGATCAAAGAGGATGCATTCTGGTGTTGTAATTTACTTCTCATGTGTTTCAGGCGTCTTTCACAGCTCTCTGGAGCATCCTTCTTTGGTCTGCTCTAGAGTAGGCCTTCATTGACCGCAGGCATAGCAACTGATGCTTTCTGTCTCTAGATCAGATTCATTTTCTTCACATCTTTTGGCAATTATTCCATTTTGATGATAAGAGGCTCAAGAGTATTCTAAGGCTTCGAAGAACATTGTTACTACTGCTGCAGTTTATACATAATAGAGCTTGATGAGGAATCTAAGATACGTTCCAGGAACATTAGCATTTGTCTATTGCTACATATAGAGCTAGGATGAATTTTGCAGTCATCATTCATCACAGCAGAGATCTTCCATCCCATAAATGGTCTCACTGAAGCTATGGAGAACAGAAAAGAGTAACAGGCATAAATTAAATCTTTTTATTATCAAAAACATAGTTTAAAATGTCATTTTATTTTGTTGAACAAAATCTGGAACAATTCTGGTTTAATTGAAAAAATCTTTAATTAAGATTGATTTGAAACTTTCATCTGTACTTATCTTGCTTATTAAAATATATCTGATGACCTTTTTCATTTCTATACCAAATGTATTTAAAACAAATAGATTAACCTGTGTGCCTACATACGTTGCTGTTGCACATAACAGAACAATTTGAGCTCCCTCTTGTGGTCAAAAAACACTTCTCATTCCCCAAATTCAATAAGTGCCTTTAACAAAGCAGCTAAAATATTTCAAAAGTTTTTTGTGTAATTTATGGAATTCATTAAAGGATAATTCCCTAGTGTCCTTCAGTATTAGTGAGAGAAGAGATTTAACAGTGTGTCAGACAAAGAAAGAACAGGACTGGGGGTCATTCTAACCACAAAGTAATTGCCTATCTAAATACATCGTGTTTAAAAACCTAAATAATCATGCCAGATATGCAAGCAGAGAGTCTAACAAAACATATTTTTTATAGCCATTAACATCAAGGTAAGATGCATGTCTTCATTACGATGGAAATAATAGTTTAACAACTTCTGGGCTGACAGGCACTGCAAAATAAGCTCCTTGTTCTAGGTACTCAATGACTGAAAATTCATAGAAAACTGTGGAGAAAAACAGTCTTTCACAAAACTAATAGTCAAGAAGTGACAACCACATCGGTAACACTATTTTACAGGTTTGCAGCCCAGAGTATACTTATAATTGTTGCTCATTTGCCAAGATTACTTTTGCTCCTGTTAATGAGTCAGATAGAAAACAATATAATGGCACTGAAATGGTGGCTTATTTAGTCTGTACTTGATGGTCTTTCCAGAGGGAGCTCATGTCATGTGGTTCTTGCCCTACGTTTACAAAATAGTAGGAAACTAGAAACTTACATGAATGAAAATAGCATAAAATGTCATATGTGTCAGATAGATAATTTACTTTCTAATATGCTATTTTTATTTTTAAATAGCTAAGTTGTTTATTTTTAGAAAAATATTTGACAGCTGGGGGACCGATGGTGAGATTGTTCTGTTCTGACTGCTGCAATGATTCTGGACACCTAGTGGCTAAGAATTTAGATCTTCAGTGGCTTATTTTGGATCATTCTTTGAACTATTTTAGACCATGATGAGAAATACTGAACATCAGCCTTTGCATCATATGATCAAGGTATTGCAAAGGATCTGTCCTACTCTCCTCGGGAAGTTAAAAGATAGCAATTCTGTTGTAATCTGTGTGATAGCTTTAGTTTATCTGGGAAGTAATCCAGGAAAAGCAAGGTCAGAAGGTATTTCCCTGAAAGGAGGTATGTGTAGACAAGGTAACAATGCAGCTCCTCAGTGTTGAATGAGAGATGGATTGATTGGAATTATTCATTAATCTTTTCACAAATGTCATTTCTTTGGCAGATGACAAAAGTTGCACAAGAATGTTAGAGACCTTAGAAAGTGAGGGAAGGGAACAAGAAGAATTATTTAGAAAGTGTAACCTACTACCTTTTATAAGTAGATTGATACTATGCTGGTGTGATAGCTCTGTGTTGGATGAGATTCTCTTGCATGTGAGCATGGAGCCATACTTTCAGAAGTTATCTTCTGGGTTTGTTTTTTTGTTTTTTAGTAAGAAAACTTCTAACAGCATTGGCTGCATGGAGATTAAATAAAAAGTAGTGAATATTTATTAAAAAAGAAAACATGGGCATGTTTAATGCTAGAGACAAACCTGTTATCATCATCTACAAATTAACCTTACAAAAAGGAAAGATGGAGACAACTGAACAGCTTTGTTTCTGGAGTACAAATAACTTGTCAAGCTGTCAAAGAGAACGTTTTTACCATTTATCGGTTTGTTTTATTCTTTGAAATGCTTAAGTCTTCTGTCAATCACTTATAGAGCCCACTTGTTTAGTTTTCAAACATTATCTAGCCTACCTGCAGAAGAGCTTTAACAAATGGTGATTTCCTTTAAAGCACAGTTTACTTTAAGAAGCACTTTCCAATCCATATGTGATTCTAAGTTTTAAAGGAAAATAGGATGATGAAAGTACAGCTGGAGAAATCCATTGGTAAACATACTGATTTTTAGTATTTCTTAACTTGACTATTATAATGCTATGGGTTTCCTAGAATAGCAGGTTTGACATGCTACAATTACTTTATTAATTCACACTTATTTTTCCTGCTTTTCCATTTGTTCTTGTGCTTGCTTTCTTACATTCTTTGGTTCGTTTGCTTGTTTTTGTCTTTCTTTGCTTGTTCTTGCTTGCTTAACTACCACACCATATGAAGCCACGAGAAAACCTCACTAGCTCATAGTGTTGCTTAGCAATGTCATGTATCTCTTGTTGTCTGTTGTGAAGCCATGGTATCCCGGGCTTTCAACAAAGATTGCTACATCACTACTTTGCTGTAGGTCCATTTTTTTTCCCTGAGATTTCTGATAAGAGATGATGTGTCTAGACAGCATACATAAGAGATTACCTTCTATCCATTTTAATATAATTATACCAAGCCGTACCAAAGCTCACCAAGTTTTAATGTTTAAAAGGTCAATAGCTTTTATTTCATATTTCAAAGATAAGCACCTTACATTGGGCTTAATATGTAGAGTGCTGTGCCTGAAAGAAAAGGAACTTCAAAAGATTTCTCCTTCTATTATATCATTCAAAATAGACATTTGATACTGTAATATGTCCATTTTAACTTCTGTGATTCATGGAGCTAGAGATAAAAATAGGTCAGCTATGCCCCTACTGGTACAGGATTATTCCCTGAAATATATTTTCTGTTTCTAAGTCCAGAGATGATTTAACTATCTCAAGTGAGGATTTACATTTATTAAACTGGAGGGCTGTTCTTTGGTGGTCTTAATACATTATCATTTATTACTTGTATTATGGCAGCAATTGGAGAGCTCAACTGAAATTAGGATCCCACTGTGCAAGGTACTTTATGAACACATAGCATGAAGCAATTTTTCCCCTTGAAGGGTTTACAGTTTAAATAGATAAAACAAAGATTGATAAAGTGGCCATAACAATGTCCCTGTTTTGGTAAAGCACAACTGAAACAAAAAAAAAAAAAAAAAAAAAAAGATAAGATGCTCCTGGGCTTGCTTGATAATATGTAAAACAGACCTGGGAAGTGAGTCTGGAGCTGCTGCATTTTAGCCTTGTGCATTACCTAGAAACGGGTTTTTGCGACTGAAGTCAGCTGTCCTCGGAGGATTTATCTACTAGATTTTTTTTTATTTTTAATTTCTCTGACCTCTTGTTTCTTAGGGGATTCATAAGGTTCACTAGATTATTCTGAATTATGCAATTTCCAGTTATAAATAGTCCTTCTCGTTAACTATATGCCACTCAAACATCTGAAGAAACCTACCAGATAACCCACTCTTTTAGGATACCCACCATTGTTCACCAAACAACTTGCTGATTTATATTTTTCTTCCCCCTTTTCTGCCATCTCCTGTCTTACTTTTCTCAGAGTTCATTATTTCTTTATCTTTCCAATTCAGAGCTCCAGAATTGAATGTAGTATCAGTGAAAACTTGCCAAAGTTCTTCAAAACAGAGAAGCTGACTTTGGTTTTTCTGAGTGATCACTGCCTGGCATATTCCATAACAGGAAAGATTTCTCCTTGCAAATATTTATCTGCCTTGTAAAGATCAGTAAGGCAAATCTAAGCTAAAACAATACTTTGTGCTTCTAAACAGCTTAGTGTTACAAAACTAGCATGTCAAGTTTGCAGACTTTTAAACACAGTCTGTCATGGTTCAACCCTGTATGGCAGTTAAACTCCACAGCCACTCTCTCACTCCCCTTACAATGGGATAGGAGAGAGAATCAGAAGGGTAAAAGTGAGAAAACTCATGAGTTGTTGAGGAGACTGTTTAATAGGTAAAGCAAAAGCTGTGATTGTGAGCAAAGTAAAAACAAATTATTCATTCACCTCTTCCCATTGGCTGGAAGGTGTTTAACCATGTCCAGGAGATACAGGCTCTTATCACGTGCAATGGTTACTTGGCAAGACACTGTCACTGTGAATGTCCCTCCTTTCTCAGCTTTTATTGCTGAGCAATTCATCCTATGATCCAGAATATCCCTTTGGTCAGCTGGAGTCAGTTGTCCTATCTGTGTCCCCTCCCAGCTCCTGTGCAGCCCCAGCTTGCTCACTGGTGAGGTGGTTTGAGAAGCAGAAAAGGTCTTGCTTCTAGGTAAGCACTGTTCAGCAATTAGGAAAATGTCCTGGTATTCTCAGTGCTGCTTTTGGCAAAAATCCAAAACATAGACACATACTAGCTACTATAAAGAAAATTTACCCCAGCCAAAACCAGCACATAAACTTATGTTTATTTTTGGTCAATTATTTGATCAATTAATTTTGATCTTATTATTTTTGATCAACAGTACTCAGTACAGTACTTTGGTTCTACAAAGTTGTTTTGTTGATGAATTTTGTTTATTAGGCTTTTTTTAGCAGGATGATGCCATATTCTGGGTCATAGTGGTCTGTATCATCGCTTGTCTGGCAGTGGATTTTGAGAAACATGTTCCTCTTTAAACACATTTAACAATATTGTTTGAGTAAGTAAAAGGAGGTGGTGTGCATACTCTTTCTGTGGTAAGCTATGGAGAGGTAAGGGTTCACCAACCTCATGCTCCTTATTCTATCTGGAAAAGCAGGATAGAAATGAATTTGGAATATAGACTGAGAGCCCAGTTTGTGTGTTGAATGTTTTCAGTCCCAAACAAGGAAATTATTGAGGCATCTTGGCCTGTGTCATCACAAATGTTCATTAGGAATTGTCTCCTTTACTGTGATTTCATGATTATTTCTTCTTGTTGTGATTGATTCCTTCAGTCAACCAGTGTGAAATTGTTGAACATACTTTTCATCAAGGGCATATTACTTGCCATTTACAGACTTAATGTGGTAGCAGCCATAGAGGACAGGGTGTTACTGCCAGTATGCCATGGGTAGTGGTCACAGAATTAACCATTAACCATGACTAAACTAAATGTTTCATTGGTGATTGTTCTTATTAGTCAGAAAAATGTAATTTAGTATATTAAATATTTTTTCCTCTGCCTAAATAATGATTTATGGACATTTTTTCTCAACATGATAGTAAAAAAGCTTTAATGTCTATTACCCATATCATCTTCAGGTCATCTACCCTTTTCTTTCAAAGCATTTAGCAAGTCATTTCCTCAGATCCTAAGCCTTCTGAGAAAAATCAAGGATTAATCATTATTAGGTCTAATATGATGTTAGGTCTATATGCTGTTGTCATATATTGCTTTTTCACATATACCAAGTCTCAATAAACAGAATCACTTTCTAGAAAATACAATGTGAGGAGGAAATCAGAATTATTAGGATATTCCCAAGTGAAATCTTTGCCATATCAAGATTTTGAAATAGTCTTTCCATTTCCAAGCAGCTTTACAAAAGAAACAAACAAAACATGGGACAGAACATCTCTTCTGAGGTATTCCTAACACTGTTATATACACTTTCCCCATACTATCCTTTTTTTCTTATCAGTTGCTGAAAATATTTCTATCAATGTAGCATCATATACTTTAGGGGGTGGCAATAATATGAAAGGGAATCTGTTCATGTGTATAATGTTTTTGTGTATAATGTTTTTGTGTGTTTTGTTTTCTCAGTTTGGACATTTACCCTCTTTCACCCAACCAACAATGTATTTTCTGGTTTAACATTGAGCTGGCAGAAGAGAAAACAGCAGCAAATTTCAATATGTTAGCAGCAGAAAGAATGCTAACAGCTCACTATTTGGGGGAAAAATAGAAGCCAGTGTCTTCAGGCTCAGACATCTGTTTCATACCATTTGCCAAGAAATGCCATAGCTGTGAGGTCTAGTATCATTAATTAACACAATATAGCTAGTATTGAAGTTATTGTTTTGAAAGATTAAAGAAAATACGTTGTATATATATATATATTTTGTGTTCTTTCTAATAAGCCCCTAAGTTTTCATTATTCTTCTTCCTAATTGCTACCACTAACTTGTTTGTTTTGCTCAGAACTGATGATGCTATAATGATGCTGTGCTTTGCATCCTTTTAATCTATAACTAACTACTGAAAGGCAATTAGTGCTGACAGGCACACTTGCCAGCCACGGGTGCAAATTTTTGTTCTACAGCATCTTGTTTGGTGTTCAGTCAGCTTTATCCAAGACCATGATGCCCTCCAGCCAACAATGAATCAGTAACTAACGAAACACAACTGTTGTACCAACTGTGCAAGTTAATCAGGGAAGTGATTGCTTTTGACTGAGTTCCTTCGAATCTTTGCCTATAGTAGACGCTTTACAATTCAGGATGATCCTGGAGTAGCTGCTGTTTGCAGCTCAGCCACTGAACAGGAAAAAGGCAGAGAATCAAAAAAGAACATGCAATATTTATTATGTGTATGGGCTGGCTTTTATTCTTACAGTACCTTGTTTTCCAGTTCTTCCTATTCTTGGAGTTCTGCCTCAAATGCAAACCAAGAAAGCTACAGTTGAGATACATACAGTTGATATCCGGTATATCAAGGCTTACTCTTTCCATACTGCATTCCATGTCTTCCTTTTCCACCCCTCGTGTGTGGGTGTGTGTATAATCTGCTTATTTCAGTCAGTCCATATATCATCTGTTGTGCCCTGTAATGCTGCCTGCTTCATGGGTTAGTCAGATTTTAAGAGTTAGTCAGAAATTTAATGTTAACTGACTTCAATTCCTTTTATTTTCCTAAGCATGTTGCTGATGCATAAAGACCATAATGAGGAAATCAAATTGAATCTGCACTGATGCCTTGAAGTGTTGTGTTATTAAAAATAATGTAAAAAAAAATGCTTTATTTCTCATTTTAAGCTTGTGTTTTATGGCCTTTATTTTTTTTTTAATTCTAATGTGAAAAATTTATCTAATCACAACAGTTGTTTTCAATAGGCAGCAGATACTACAGCAACAGTGGGTTTAAATCAATAATCTCACTGGAATGTTTTTTTTCCTTGAAATAGACTGTCATTGCTTGTTAGATATTTAGTCTTTTTCAAATACAGCTAGGTCCTTATATTACTGTTTTATATTACATAGGATATGAGAAATTATAAATATTGTTAACGGCTTAAAATCAAAGGCAGTTATTTTTTTTTTATTTGAATTTCAAAATGTGTGTGATCTGTCATACCTATCTCTGAAGTTACACCATATAGAAATGTTAATTTAACATCATATTAGAAAAGCACCCTGCTTACTTGAGGACATACTTTTATTTTCATAAAACCTAGACCATGAATTTTAGCTGATTATTTAGGTTTACTAGCCTTGCTTCCTGTATAGAGCTACTCAAGGATTCAGCTTTGTGTTACAGCTGAGCTAATATAAAATCATCTTGTCACCAAAATGGTGATTGTGTTTATCTGGCTGCTGCTTAATCAGGTGTAAGGAAAACAGATAGAAGTGTATAGTACAAGCTGGGCTGAAGCAGAACATCCTTCCTTGACCATGGTGGGCTTTAGATTAGTTGAGCTACAACTTTGAACTTTATTCTTATTCTGACGTGGGAGTGCAGTTTTCATTGTGCTTTTGTTATTCAAAGATCCTCCTCTATAGCACAAAAAAAAATCATGGAAAGAATTATAGTTTATAGCATGCATCTGTTGGTGAGAATAGAAGTTCATCCTCAGGGTGGATAAAGTCTACTCGCACTGATAAATTATTAGCAGTACTAAAGAATTTGTACCAAGTACTGGCAAATGTGGTAATAAGGGTTCTTGTAACAACCAAACTGAGAGAGAAAGACTGATGAACGGTTTGGAACATCCTGACTCACTATTGGCTATATAGGCCAAATACAGTTCTGTATAGCTATACAGGTCATGTGACAGCTTTTCTATGTTCTGGACAAATATGCTGTATTTTTTGTCTTTCTGCATTACTGGTGGATTTATAAAACATCACATAATGGGACCTTCAGCAGATGAGATGATAATAGTCACTCAAAATAGAAAGTTGTCTAGATTGTTTTCTTGAATTGTTAGAAAGCTGACCTAGCCATTAAATATTTAATATGTGCCTACATAAGTCATGGATGTATATCCTTGTCCTCAACTACAAATAGTGATGATGTATGAAATGTATTAGAAAAAGAAACCACTGGCTATGATAGCTGTATAAATAGATTTGAAAGAAAGAAAAAATTTCGAAGACAGTACACCCTGTGCGCGCACAGACACAGACACAGACACAGACACACACACACCCCCACCCAAGAATTAAGAGCTATAGCTCATTTTGTACATAATAGTTTTGGTGGAAAGATCTGCCAGGCTACTTTATTGATGCCCTAGTAGTTGGGCTTTAAATTATTACATGAAATTTTCAATATTCACTAATATAATTAAGTTACATTTCAACATCTTATTACATGGAGACATGCAAATGAGTGGGATTTGTCAGGAGTCTTTGCAGTTAGCTCACATAAAGGAGTTCTTTTGCTTTTGGCCCATCATCAGACCTGAATATAGTGTCAGACATCTGATTAACACAGAAAATCATAGGCTTGCTGAATCATTTGATATTTATTGGAATAAAGGGGACTATAAAATAGAACATGAATAATTCATCTACAGGACTATCCAGAGTCATTTTCTAATGATGTGATTTCTCCCCCCCTTTTGGAATTGAACTTTTATTTTAAAAGCCAGCATGATAAAAGTGTGTTTCTGTAGTGCAGAGACGTCTTCCTTTTCAAGTGTTTATCTTATAAAGTAGAAGTGTCACAAATGTTGAAAATGGGAAGAAGAGAGACAAAAATAAATTGGAATTTCTTTACCACGGAGAACTGTACGGTGTGAAAATAAACTTGAGTCGTTATTTCAGGAGATTTAGTCATGACAGCAGAAAACTATACTTTCAGTGGAGGGTACAACTAATTTTTAAGAGCATCACCCTGTCAAAAAATGTAAACTGAGAACTTGGCACGGTATTTTCCTTCCGCGGAGTGCTTGGGAGGAGATGAAAAATAGAATCCTCCCTAGTCTGCTTTATTGCCACAGCTACATTTAATGGGCTGTGCTGGGGTGCTAAGAAATACAATCTGGAAAAATTTGCTTTCATGGTTTAACATGTTGAAGTCCAGAGTGTTTTTATGCAGACTGTCTCATCTCTATGTTACCATCTCCATTTCAGTGTTAACAGACAAAAAGGTTTAAGCAGATTAAGTCTGTTACCATCCTTACCCTTCCTATTTTCCAGGCTCTTCCTGACTTTTGAATCTGTTTAGCTTCATTCTAACCCTTTTTACTGGTATCATGTAAAATACTTGCATGATATAGAGATACTATTGTGATATAAAGGCTTGAGCCTCCTGAAACAAAGCTTTCTGGTAAGCAACAGAAATAATTTCTGGAAAAAAATTTTAATCTTGTTTTGTGATATCAAGCATGAAGGAATAGGCTTTTGTGATGAATTAGCTGAGGGTGATGAAATGACTCTGTTTAAGAGGGCTGTAGGTGGAAGAGGTGCCATCCTGACTGTTGGAGTATTCCAACATGTGATGACGATTACAGCCAAAAAAACCCTGGTACCTGGATAAAAGGAGAATAATTAAGATGAGGAGAAGGTGATGTAGGGACAACCACACACTGGTTTTGAGGAAGGACCCTATATGTGTAAAAGCCCTACACCCTACATGAGTTACACTCATGCACTGAGATGTGTTTGCCTGTATGTGTTGAAGCCAGTTTAAGAGCTTGTTTTCTTTATTGAAGACATAGGATTTGACTCCTTCATTTTTGTCATCCTTTATAAAATAATCTTGTCTTTCTGAGTTTTTTTCTGCACACAAATATTGTTACTTTGCTGTATAGATGCTAATTGTACATATTGCATTCCCATAGTATTGTTACAGTTATTATAGACAGTTCTTGTAGTACAGATTATTTCCACATGGAAAGGGGTAAAAAACCACTGTGATCAGTTGAAGGCACCATTAAAGCAAAACTATAATATCTGCACTGGGGCTGTACTATTCTGTGCCTGTTTTATTTTGGGATACAGTACCTTAACATAACAGTTACACTGAAAATGGAGACTAACTTATGGAATCCAGTTTAAAATATCACCAACACTATAGCTCTTGAGTGAGTGATAATAGCTGTTTGGAAGGGGCTTGAGTCAACGGCATTGCATTGACAGATCCTGCAGTGCTTTCTACTAAAGTGATGGTATAAAAAAAATAAATAAATCACAGTGCACTGTAAAATTTAATTAGAAACAGGTGTATAAGTGAATGGTTATGTTGACTTGTGGCTCATTTGTTTCTAGTAGTAACAAAAGGGTTTTTAGCCATTATGCTGAAGCTGGATTCTCATATAAACTTGGGAGTTT
>JAOEGS010020480.1:0-16285 GCA_025447755.1 Corythornis vintsioides
TATGTTCACCTATTAAGAAAAATACATATATGACTTAGAGGTGTATGTGGCAGCAAGTAAGGAATAATTTAGTGATGGGGTGGCGCTTCCGTCGGGTGCGGGGGTTGCGCGGGGGCTGCGAGGGGGTTGCGCGGGCGGCGGAGCGTCGGCGCCGGCGGATCGCCCGTCCGGGGGCGCGCCCGTGGCGGTGGGTGGCACGTCCCCCCCTCCCGCCCGCGGCACGACCCGGCGCTGCCGCTGTCACGGGGAGCGGTGCCAGCAACTCGCCTCTGCGCTCCAGGATTTTTCGTTTTGATTTTTCCGCTCCCCATCTCCAAAGCCGCCAGCCGAGGTTTTGCTCAAACCGCGGTCCTTTTGTCGCCGTCTCCGCTCGCTGCCCCGGGGAGCGCTCCTGACAGGCACCTGCCCGGGCCGGAGTTCCCTCTGCCGGTCTCCGGGGCTTCTCTGACTGCGAGAGAAACTTCGCTAAAATGCAAGTTGGATTAAATAGTTGAAAGGCATCGGCTGCTAAACTGAAAGGAGTTGAAACTGAGGGAAGCTCTCCGCTGGTTTCAGGCAGCCCATCCGAGTGCGTCTCTTCTGTGAAAATAATCGCCAAATGGAGAAGCGGAGGCTCCAGAGTGATCCGCTAGTGCCCTTCATTCCAGCCCGTGCTGCTCGGGTGGGAGTTCGCAGCAGTCCCTTTTTTTTTTTTCTACTTTCCATTATTTTGGGCCAGGGGATTCGTATATTTGTCTGCTGTAGTCTGCTGGCAAACATTAGCATTCAAGCTTACATTTTTGACAAATGTGCAGACAGGAATAGCACGAATAGGCATCTTAAATATTAACAACCTAAGCATCTGTTGTGAAACAAATTTAATATATTTACTCTGTTTTTCTCACATTGTTGGGAAAGGTTACAATAAGTGTAAAATTTCAGCTGTAGTTAGCAGGAGGAACGCTCGGGTATTTCACTATCTCCTCGAGCATTTGACACAATCACCAGATAGAAATGTGTCAGATCAGGCGCACTATTCAAAACCAACTTGGAGCAGCGAGTGAGGAGTGTGAAGAGATGAGCTTGTGATGTCCTCTGCCATTCCCATCTTCCCATCTCTCTGCAGCACTGCCTAGAATTTGGGAGTGCTCTTCTCAGTCCCGTGTTCCCGTGTGCTCCTTCATACATTGCTGCACACATCCATTTTCTAGCTCCTTGTCTGTTTGGGGTTGTTGCTGGTGTTGTCTTGCTGTGTTGGGTTAGGCAGTGGTTTGCAGGGCAGTGAGCAGTGGCGAGCAGGCAGAAGGTGCAGCGCGTTCACGTGTGAGCAGTGTGTAACCAGATAGCACACGCACGGGCAAGGCAGGAGACATTAACATCACTGGCTAGTACTCTCTGGATGCCCACTCTCAAATACAAATAGCTGATGGAAAAGAAACAACTGACTCCAAGGAATTCCTCCATCCTTGGTCGGGGTAGAACAAGGGCACAGAAGAGTGAAGTCTCCAAAAAAAGGCTGCAGAGTTATTTCAGGAATCAATGCATTCCTTCCCTTTTCCCCACAAGTTCAAATATGTAGTAAAGAAGTCCTTTGTATGCAAAAAAACTGCAACAAAAAAATATTTAGACGGAATGCTTTCAGTGCTCACATTGTGCAAAGCTGGCCGGTTCCCTTTTTTTTCTATTCTTTGTTCCTAATAGTTGAAGAGGAGAGTCCCTCCTGCTCCTCCGCGCTCTGTGCCGCCAGCACGGAGCAGCGAGGGCTCGGGCTGCCCCTGGCTCATGGGACAGGGCAGAGGCAGGAGGGGCTGCCAGCCTGGCCCGGGCACGGCTGTGAGCGCGGCACCCTTCAGCTCTGCAGCCTAGGCCCGGCGGAGCAGCTGAGGAGCACCTGCCTGTGCTGCTGTTGCTCGGGGCAGCAGTGCCAGCTCTGCCAGCATCCCACGGCCAGCCCCGCCGGGGGCTCATCCCCTGCTGGGAGCAGCACAGCCACCCTGGGCACTGGCAAAGTGCTCAACGAGCTCTGGCTCATCCCACGCTTTGGGCTTGGGGTACAGAGGGGTTTAAAGCGGCATCACTGGCGTTGAGGAGATGATCAGATGAAGTCTGGTGTTCTTGGAAAAAAAAAAATCCACTTCCCCAACAAAACCTTTTAATTGCAACAACTCCTCGGTGTGTGGAGGTATTGCCATCTTTTTATTTGCACCTATTTTTTCCTCTGAGCGTTGTCGGGTGAATTTGAAGTCTGGCTTAAGGTTTCTAGCTGTATTTGGGAAAAAAAAAAATTAATCGAGGAGATCATTAATAAAATAGTTTTCAGCATATAGAAAAATATATTAAAAGTAGATTTCTGAATTAAAGCTGGAGGAAAGATGACTTCTGAAATGTTTTAGTCATATTTCCAAGAACTACAGTATTTTAACATAGATAAGTACTGAAGCATTTTATTACCTTCTTCTATATCACTGCCATTGCTCTCTCTAGGTTTATTTAATATTTATCCAACGAAGACACAAACTTTCCTTCTACAAGAGTTTAAACACATCTGGAATATTTTACTTTCTTGTAATTTATGTTAATAGATGTAGAGTGTATACACAATCTTCTCAGAAATCACTGCTTTTTCCAAAGGGGAATTTTTTTTACTTTCGGTCAGGGAATATATTTATAAGAAGAAGATAACTCGAGGTATGGGCAATTCTATATATCGTTTTATTTTCTGTTATGTGAGGTTGATTATATAAAGCTTTCATTTCGAGCAATGGGACGATGGAATTACGGAGAAGCGACTGGCTTTTGTTTTTTCACATGATTCAAGTTGAGGGCTGCAAAAAATGAATGGTTTTGGTAAAGTTCTTTGAGTACGTAATATTTTTCATAGAATTGTGACAAATTAATTCCCCAGAAAAGCCACAAGCTGCTTAGCACGGGAGGCTGTCTCTCCAGGTAAAATGGAAGTTCTGCTTTTGCCATTACAGGCATCAGGCTTCAGTAATCTGCTCCTCTCGTGGAATGAACACTTTCTACTCCCAGCTATCAGCACCTACTATTTATTTACGCTGCATTAAACTGACAGCCTGGCAATCGGAGGAAAAATATGACTTATTTTCCTAAAGTAAACACCAGCTTATAGGTTAGTGCATGTATTTATACTCCTGTCGCCACTAAATAATGGCTGTCTCCATTTTAATATCTACCTGTGGTTCTCTCCAGGGCAGCTGGCTCTTCCTCGTTCAAAACGAGGGGAAAAGAGGAAGGGGGGTGAGGAAGAAAGTTTTACCACCACTCCACTCCAAGAGGAGCTGAATAGAGAAGTGATTTGGTATTCCTTTCTGTGGCACGCAGAAGCCAGCGTTGAAGACATAGTATTCAGCTTTGCTTGCTGTCTTTGAATTGCATCTCAAACAGAGAAAACAGAATTCCTTAACAGTGTTTGTCTATCCAAGTCACTGAAATTGTATATTCAGGCAATGGCAGATTAAGGGCAGAAGCATTTTATTAATAACTGAAAGCACATATGTGTGTGTGATGAAAAATGTTCTGCAAATCTGTCACTATGCAATCAAGTGCATTTTTTAAACTTAGTTGTCACAAAGTTGCTACTGATTCTAAAAAAAAAAAAAAGAAAAAAAAAAAAGAAAAGTAAAACAGTTTGATGGTTAAAGAGTAACTTACAGTTCTTACTGCTTGCTATACTAAAATTTTGCAACTTTAGAATATCAAGTCCACAGCAGAAAACTTGATGTTACTTCATTCTTGGACTAATTCATCCATGTAGCTGCATTTGAACTGCAGGTAACTGCAGTCAGAATAACCCACAGTTGGCTAAAAGCTTCCCTAAGCTGTCTGTTGGAGCATCCCACTAAAAACCTCTACCTGAGAGGTCCATTTTTTCCCCAGGACTCTAAAATTACTCTATTTAACACTAAGTCAGTTCCCACGTGGATTCTCCACAGTGCTGACCACAACCTGTAGCTGTTGACTCCATCAGGGATGGGCTGTAGTGTTCCCTGCAAAAATGTGGTTTTGAGCACTTGCCACCCTGTGACATCTTCACTTTACCACACTTTTCAGCAACACTTAATTACTTAATTGGTATCTGTTGTGTTGCCTTGTGAACGGAGGCTTTCTAATGGTTTCTGCGCTCCATGGCTCTCCGGAGGTATCAATCCTGAGAGAGATTCATTTTAAAAAGACTTGCCAGTGACCTTGTTCCTATGTTCTGACCTGGTTCTCGTGCCCTGCACAGCTGAAAACGGCTCTTACTCTGTGAGGTGGTGCAGTGTAGTAGGAAAGGCAGAGCCAGGGTGCAGAACAGAGCACAGTAACACACCCCGGGCACCGTCTGGCTTGTAAATATCTGCTGTGAAACTTGCTGGGCCTGACTTTCCTCCCAGGCACACAGGTGTACCCCTGCAGAGGTGGGCAGTGCTCGCAGGGGACCAGAGCTGGCTTCTCAGAGGGGTTAGGGCCACACCAACACGGTGTCTGTGCAGAGGGCACCTCTGAGCTGCTTGCTGATCAGCAGTGCCAACACACAGTGGGCTCTTTGGAGGTCCTGTCCCCGTGTGCATCAGTGTATGACAAGATCATAGACTGCTTTTCACCAGAGCAGGCCAGCTCCTCTCCTTCTCCACAGCTGGAGGTGACAGGAGTTGTGAACTGCAGGGTGGAGAAGCAGGAGAGTCTGCTCACCTGCAGATGGACCCCAGTCACCCCAGCTGCCCCCGGCCGCAGAGCATCAGGATGGGCCACAGCTATTGGTCTTGCATAACTCCCATGGCTGGCTGCCCTCTCTCTTTCCCTTGGCACATTATGACATGATATGACCCGAGGAGGTGAGGGAGGTGCTTTAAACCTCGAGTGCATCTCATCTTCCCAGGATCCTGCTCTGACAGGATTTATTTGGCCAGCAGCAATCATTTGTCGTTCCTCTCGCTGCTCACTCACTAGAAGTGATGCTCTTGGATCAGAGATACCTGGAGAATTGTCTCCTCATCTTCTCTGATGTCTGCAGTCTGGGCTCTGGTTTCAGTCCTGACAAAAATGTGTGATCTTGGCCACGTTTGGAATCCTTAATGCCATAACCCTGACACTGAAAATGCTCAGCACCCACAGCTTCATATGAAAGAAAAGGAAGCTGCAGCACACGGTCCTACCAATGTGACCTTAATATGCCCCTGCTTTATTTACCCAGATATAAAATTAGTAATATATTAGATTTTTAGTAATAAAATAGTTTATAGGTTAGTTTATACGCATTAGTAATATATATAACACTGTGGGATTAATGAATTCTTTGTATTTGTAAATCAGCCCTAGAATGGAAAACACAAGTTTTGCAAGTGCACAAGTGCAGAGAGAATTATTGCTCTGAACTCAAACCCACATGCAAAAGTATGACAAAGGTATTTCCTTTTCAGCAACTGCACTTAGAATATATGTCTGTTTGTAACAGCCAGGTTAATTAAAACCATTTTCAGCCAACAGGATAAAAATTCTGAGTATCATACACACCCTGTATTCCCAATTCTAATAGATGAACTAAAAGGCAGAGGTGGGGAGAGGCTGAGCCTGTGTGCATGCAAACTTGCATAAGGACCACAGGCAAGAAACGAAGTGGAGAGAAATTGCAGAGTGAGTTTTAAAATGTTTAGAACCAAAGATTATTTTTTTTTATATATATATATTTATTTTTTTACAGAGAGCTGCATTAGAAAGATTTAAATCATTAATGCTTTTCATCATAGGTGGGCTTACTTGATAAATGTTAAGTCTCGAGAATAATTAAAGGTACCTTAAAACTTAAAAAAAAAAAATTACAGTTTTAGCTTCTAAGGAATCATTGTAATATAATAATACCGTGTGCTTTTTGGTGTCATTTCTGCACTAGACATTTAATTACATGTCTTTGTGAGGCATGTTATCTTTATAGTAACCAGTGCATAAAAAGAATGATACATACTTTTACATACAAGCTCTTGCTTGCCAGAGTTCTTTGTAAGGCTATAGATTAAGAGCTCCAATCCAGAATATTCATGTCTTCAATGAAAACAACTTAATTTTACACAGTTTTGGGGAGGAATGGCTCATTACTTGTATTAGTATTTTTTCTGTAGTGACACTTGTTTTCACAATAATAGTTGAACTGCTGTTTGCCAGATTGTGGGGTTGGGTTTTTTTCTGTGCCAGAGCCCAAACTCAGGATCATTTGCTTATTCAAAGGGGAAGATTTTAGAATATCAAATGAAAAAGCGTGTTTGAATTGTATATTGAGAAGTAAGATTAAAAATAAAAATCTAAGAGTAGTTTGGTAGGTTTTTCACATGTATACAGCTCAATGTGGAGAGGAAATCTGGAGCTTCCCCCTGTCAGATACTGAATATTTTCTGAAACTTGTTCTGGATAATGTAAATTCCTGGCATTCGTAACTCAGTCCACACTGCTGTGGAAAAGCAAGTACATTTGCAAGAAAGATCAGGTGCGTAAAATGAGTTTTTCTTTTCCAGACAGTCACAGCTACAGTAATAGTGCAGCTTGTGGGCACTGCTCCTTGCCCAGCTGCCCGGGTTCTGCCCTGCAGTGCTCGCAGGACGAGGCTCAGTGGGGTCAGCCATCCTGGAGCAGAGCTTTCCAACCCATCACACTCTGCCCTCCTTCAGGCTTTGGGTTTTTACTTCTTAGCCAGTAGTGTTGTGCAGGAAAGGTTCCGTGCTGGTGCTGAGGCCCTAGTTTCAGTATGGCTGGTAAGAAATCTCACCGTGAAATCAATCAAAATCAGTCTCTGCCCCACTGTGTTTTAAGGACTTTTTTTTTTTTTTCTCATTTGACTCACTGAATATCACAATCCTTTTGGCAATTTCTGAGTAATTTTTGTACTAATCTGTTTAAGATAAAGGATGTCATAATTTTAGAATGTTTTTACATGTGAAACTTGTGATTCCACTTCCTACTTCGCTTGGACTCCGTGTCCAAACTGACTTCCACTTAAAATGGCAAGATACTCATAGATGTTGTTAATATTTTCTGAACATTTTGGAGGAATTTTATAGGTGCCATGCAAGAAAATTGACCCAGCAGAATTGTTTAACATGTGTGGCATAATGACAGATACGCCTTGAGAAGCGTTATACTGCCTGATAAATTGCATTTCCAAGCAGTATTTCTTATAGGTTCTGTCTCTTTAAAAATGCAGTCTCCTCTATTTGCCCTATTAATTGTTGATATGTTGCCATCCACGAGACAAAAATTAGAGCTGTAATTAAATAATCATGTGATGCTCCTTAGTGCCAGTGAGAGCAAACTCATTTTTCCAGGCCCTGATGGTCACTGATTATTGTATTACTACTGGCTTGCTTTATTTTTTTTTAATGGCTCTATATTGCTGGGTTACCTAACCACTGCCCTTCTTTTCAAAATTAAAGGAATTGAAGAACATTAAGTCACTTAATTGGCCAGTGGTCTGCGGGGACACCAAGTAGTCCTACCTTCTCTGGTTTTTGGTCACTCAGTTGGTTCTGCTGGGAGAGCTCCATCAGTGGTTGTGTGCCATTTAATTTACACTGGTGTTTTGGCTGGGATGGATGCATATAGGGAATGCCAGGAGAATTACAAAAGGAGCAGGGTATTAAAATTCAGAAATGATTAAAATTGAAATAAAAGGATGCTGCTTCTTTGCCAGTACTCTGGCAGTCATAATGACACATAGAGATTAGTTTCCACCTTCATCTTTTCCTTCTTTCTCATTTCCTCTTGTTTATTGTTGACACATTTTCCTTATGTCTCTGCTTCTCGGCGCTTTTTTTCACTGCTACATATTCCTACTTTTTCTCTTTCCTTAAGCATGGAGAAGCTTACTTAACCTTATTATAACAATAACAGAATAGGTTATTAATATTTAATATGCACATGATTAAAATTTCTCTCTTAAACATAGGTCAGCTCTATTATTAACTGACATGTTATTTTTCATTAAAAAATTTTTATTCTGCCCTTACGGTTTCTCAAACACCCTTTACTTTGGTGGTGATTTAACACATAATGTTTAGAAAACTGTGTTAGGCTAGTGAAAAAAAAGAACTTACCAGTCATGGATAATCAATTATGCATGAATTCAGATATAACAGATGGAAACTGGTGAGTTAAAGTTTCTCTTTAGCTTCCTGATTTTTTTGTTTTGTTTTTGTGACACCTGTCTCTGATGTATAGATAAACATCTAACATAGCATACTGCTTTTCATGCAGCTTTGTGTTTTGTTGGGTTTGTTTTATTTTTCTTTTTGGGTTTGGGGTTTTTTGTTTCTTTTTTTGTTTTGTTGGTGTGGCATAAACTAATTTTCCCCTGTTTATAACTTGCTATTTTTAATTTGTTTGTCTGCTGGCATTTCTGTACTGCCTTCATTTTTCTAGGGCTGAACTGTCCTGTGATGAAGCCAGCATTTAATCTTCTAAAAAAAAAAAACAAACGACACAAAGACATTTAACCTTAAAATTGTGTCACCACAATATTTTTAAATTGTAGAAGTTCAGCCTGCCTTCAGCTGCTCGTGGCCTATATATATAAACTCTGTAAAGGACAGTGCTAGGACATGAAAGCAGCAGGGCAGACTGTGGCTGTACATATGCATTCACATATGCAGATACACACATTCCTGTGATTGTGATACTTACATAGGCGTTCCCTCCAAAGGCATTAATTAAATTTGCTTCCATCATTTGACAATGAGGCAGATTGCTTTAGTGCTTTTTATTAAAAAAAGTTCTGTATGGACAGGGCATAATATTTCTTTTGGTTATGGAAAGATTTTCGCGGGACTAAAATTAAGCAAAAAAAAAAAAGCAAAAAGATGACAACCCTTTGTGATATGCCCACAGCAACAACCGGTTGGTATTAAGTGAAAGAAGAGCTAAGTGTGCTTGCTTTCTCTTTTTAAGCAGGAATATCTAAGAGAGCTTTAAGCACAGCTTAGATGTGAGGTGGCAGGTCTGCGTGGCGCATCCGTGGCAGCGTGGTGAGGGATTCTGGCATCTGAGGCATCTCCCGTGTCAGGAAGACAGGGATGAGTTGATTTGGACATCACTTTTCCACCACTGCAGTAATTTGGAGCATTTCTCCACCTGGCTCCACCCACCTTTGCAGTGGCACATTTTCAGATGTGGTGCAGAGAGATCCGTCTGTACACTTAGAAAAAGGAGAACGTGCTGCATCCGTCTCCCGAGCAGGGCATCTCCAGCTTTCTCCTGAGCATCTTGCCAACGGTTGTGGAGACAAAAAAAGCATCTAATAGAGGAAGGAGCTTGTAGTGTGAGCTGCCCGAAACAAATGACAGAGAGGAGATCCTAAGGAAATGAACACTATGAAACAAATTAGTTTCCTATGTTATTTCTCCTAGGACAGCTCCAGCTCTGCTAGGTCACTTCATGTGCATGCCTGGGTTTCTTCTTACTCAGCTATTCTTACATCACATCAGACACGTTTTTCCCCGAAATTTTTGTATGTAATTCAGGAACTAATTTTTACACACTTATTCAGGCATTTCCTTCTAGTGCTTGAATGAGTATAAATGAAATATCATAATTAGTAACCTCATTTTGCCCTGAAAATACTATATTCTAGTGGGTTCCCAACTGCTGCTCTCCACCTCAGTTTGTTTCCACTTATCAGGAAAACTAGAAATGCAGTTGGTTTAGGAAATAAATGCATTAAATACTTAAATATTTTTTTTTTTTAAATTGTCCCCCTTTTTTTTTATTTTTTCCTTTGTTGTTTGACAGGTATTTTGAACATTTTCAGGGTACTTGGAGTAACATTTTGAAGTGACTTGGTTTTGCCTTATGTTGTTTGCATTTAAAGTAAGCATACTCTGACACATGTATAAGTGACCTTTATCTTAGCAACACTGCATATGCTAAGCCTTTTTTATGTTAGTGCCTGAATATTAACAGGTACCTAGTTCCTTAAAAGAACTGTGAATATTAAAAGCTAATTGTTCCTGAAAAGAACTGTGAAAAACTCATTCATTTAGTCTTTGTTACTGTGGAATCATCTGAGTTTGAGACTGGAACAACTCTAGAATTCGGCCAAAACCACCAACTTTCAGTTTGTTTTACACCAAAACCACAGGTTTTGCATGTATTTTATGCACAGTGAATATTGACTGCTATCGAGTTTGGCCATAATTAGATGCACAGCTCTACTTAAAAGGTTTTGAACCTTAGAAAAAGTGTAGCAGAACCTGGGCAGAGTTCTGAGTGAGCAGTGAAACTGGAAACAGGACATTTCATGTGGTTTTGGGTTTCATAATGAAAGTTTGACATAGTTCAAGTCATCAATCAGTTCTAACCATTTCCTTAGACTTCAACTCTTCCATGTTTTCAGGTATTATCAGTAGATTTTATTCATGCCATCAGGTCAGACAAAAAAGGATGATTGCCCCGTTGAGGAATTATTCCTATGTAACAATCCACTGCAGTATGAGCATCTCAAGTAGCTCATAATGCTAGAATGATCCTCTGTAGTGATAACCTGCATGGTTCAGACTCTTTCCTAACAGAATATACAGTTTTGCCTGGGCTCTGTAAAATGCATCCTCACCTAGAACTGTTGGAGCAAATTCCTGTGTTCCTAAAAGCATCCTTTTATTTATTTTTTTTTTTAACTGGGAAAGAAATGCAGTGGTTGGAGGTGATGGAAGATGCACCAGGGAAGGGAAGTTAACAGTTAACAACATTGCAAACCACTTGGAGATAACTTGGTGTAACTTTGCTTTTAACAGGTACAAGTAGGTGAAACTAAAGATTTCTATGTCTGGTTATCATGGTTAAATTAATAGAGCTTCTGTTCATACACATCTCTACAATAACTGCTCATCAGCTGGCCCTTCTTTTAGGTACCAATTACATGCCCTATATAATGTCTCATGCCCAGGAGTTGTCTGGTGCTGTGATGTTGGGGTTTTAACAGGAAACACTCTTTTTTTCATCTCCCCATGTCCCACATTAAACATCTTCAGGTGACAGGCCTAAAAATTACGCCTCTGGGGAGAAAGCTGTGAAATTAGTGACCTGCTGAACATAGATTTATACCATAGCTGGTCCTAAGATGCCAGCTTTCCTCCTTTCTTCCATCTGCCTAATTGCATTAAATAAATAGCAATTATTTTTGTTTGTTCTTTTTTTTTTTTTTTTTTTGTGGAGGTAGTTGGCTTTAGCTGCCACATGGAAATGAGGAGCATGACTCATCAAGGATGCAGTCTATGGAAGAGGGGATATAGTCCACAAAATGTTTGCCTTTTTTAAGTTGAAGCTTTTTATTTGTAGGAGCTCTGCAATCCACAGTGATTAAAAACACTGGCTTGTGTTCAGTAACATGCAGATAGTGTTTGTGTTAGTTGAAAAGCTGATACACTTAGGAAGTGAACCCGGCTTGTCCATGTAGCAGGCAGAGATGTTGCAGCTGCAGACTAAGGTTTTGGGGATGATTCCATTAATATCCTTTGTTGTCATCTTTCATGGAGAAGTGGACACCTCTCCATTAAATTTCAATTTAATTTTCAAACAATTTCAACCCGCCAGGGTTTCTGGTGGCAACCAGAAAGTCTCTTCTTGTCAGTGGTCATGTTTAGCCTTCACTTCATCATGCCAACAGCTCGTTTTGTCGGGGTTTACTCTGTGATTTTCTTTCATCATTTTGCCTCTTTGTGACTGATTTGACCCCAGGGATGAGCTGAAGCGACCGCTGCAGCCCCATCAGCACATGGATGTATTTACTGCAAGTTGTGAGACCCTTAGTCACAGTAGAGGTCCAGCTATGAAAGGGACTTAGGCAAAAGGGTGCAGTAGTTGGGCTAAAAGTAACTTGCTTTATCCACTCACATTTTGCATATTCTTCTCCAACTCTATTTTAAAAAGATTCCGTGATTGAAATACTCTGCAGAAAATGTTTGCAGGAGTAAACGAGCCTCGTCACAGAGGCAATCAATAGGGAGATGTCTGTTTGTATATGATTTTACATATCTGCAAGCTAGCTGAGACATCCAACTACAGAATGCTGCACCATGGGACCCTGTGCAGATATCTGATACTTTCCCAGGGATTTGGGGTCTGTAAACTAATGAATGCACTACATGGAGCCATATATGTAGGTTTTTCACCTTTGACGAATATGGTAAGGATAATTTACCTCACTTAATAAGCAATTAGGTGCAGTTCAATACAGCTGACTATGGTAAGTTAAATATTCATTTTACATAACTGTTTCAGGACATCGTGTGTGAGAGAACACAAACGAGCAGAAATTGCTCATGCAAAATGTGAGAGGGGACGACAGCTTGTGTGCGATGCCTTTCAGTGCTATGAATTTCATTTCATAGCACTTTTGCTTTTTGACAGGCATCCTATCCAGGCTGGGGCAGGTTGCAGTCAGAAAAAAAAATGGAGGTTGGTGTGTAGCTCAGAGTTCAGCGTGGGGGATGCCACAGAATCGCTGCGACTCCCATCAGCGCGCGGCGCATCCTCGGCCTCCGTGGAAATGGAGGCTGCCACGCTCAGGTTGGCTCACGCCTTGGAGCAGCATCAAGGCAGCTAGTCTTGTCCAGGGCAAAACAGAGGGGAAGGCAGGCTGGGGAGACTGAAAAGCACCCTGGGTCTGGGCTGCAAAAGCTGTAGGGTTGAAGGACTGAGTCGTGCTGCAGCGGGCGCCGCGCGGAGCCTGGCACAGGCTGGCGTGGGAGGGACACTAGAGTGCATCCACAGCCTTACCCACACCTGGGCAGCCCGTGCAGCAGCTAGCACCAGCTCACCTGGCAGCCAGCCACCTTTTGGCCAGGGCTGCTCACCTTCAGGGAGCCACTGATGAATCCCGACCTCGCCTCGCTGCCCGGCCACGGATGAACCCCGGCCTCGCCTCGCTGCCCGGCGGGTACGGTTGGCGGTGCCCGCGCACGGCACCCCTGGTAGCGGGGAGGGCACGCTCAGCCTCTCACCAGAGGGAGTTTCCTGGCAGCCCTGCTGCTGGTGCACAGCTCTGCCTCAGCCCCACGACGGGCTGGCGCTCGGCAGTTCCCCACGCGGCCGCGGAGCTGTCGGAGCGCGTACGTGTGGAACCCAATCAGCCTGATCTCCCCAGAGCGATCTGATAAACACCATACACAGCCTCGCTGGTTTGGCTCTGCTGCCAGGGCATTTCTGTTTGTGTTGCACGAGAGCCAAGCCTCAAGATTTAGGCCCGTGTTTTCTCATTTACTTTGAGCAAGGAAAGAGTGGAACAGAGACCTTAGGAGGAGAATGAATGCTGCTTTGCTGCTGCTGAGCCTGCTGCTCAAGAGTTAACTCGCCGTGGGGTTGGAAAAACAGTCCAACTTTTTAAAGTATTTGTCTGATTTCAACACAACCTGGTGCAGAATGCTTCTGTGTATCATAGACACAGTACAACAGCTTTATTAAGGATTAATAAGCATTATTAGGCATATATTTGTATGCTGTATGTTGACTGGAAGCAGTGAAAAATGTGATGCTGCTATTGCTGCACGTTTAAATGATTGCCTGCGTACGTATCCATGACAATATCTATTCATCTTCTCTTCTTTTTATATGTTTTTATTACAAATATCTTCATTTAGTGGAACATTTTAATATCAAAGTTGACAGAGTGAAGTGCAAATTGCAATAGGTCAAATGAAAAAACAGATACTTTTAATCTTGATTTTCTTCCAAGTAGTTTGGTATTGATAAGAGCTGTCTGATGTCTGTATGTCAAGATGTAGCAGCCTGTAGTAATTTCTAGTCAAAGGGTTCCATGCTCAGCCTTTCAAGTCTAGTAAATACTCTACCAGGTGTAAGTGACGTGTGGGAACGAGATGAATCCACATTGCAGGGAGTTCAGGAGGTTTAGCACATATATGCAGCTTCAAGAAGAGAGTTGTTTTCCATAATCATGGATCTCAAGCATAGGAAGCATATGCACGATTATATAATTAACAGAATATTTGTTTGTCAGTGTTTGGTTAGTGTGCATAATAATATCATTATTAGGCCTTCTGTGCTCCTGTATTATCAGATTGTTATCTCCCTGCTCCTGTAATTCACTGTCTCTGCTTTTTAGATTAATCACATTGTTTTAATCTGAACATTTTAAGGCTTCTTTTGACCATGAAGGGAATGGTTTGTGAGCAGCAAAGAAAATGTATTGCAGAACAGATTTTAGTATTTTTTCTACTTGGCTTCTCGGTCATTTATTTTTTTTATTAGTGCTGTATCTGGTAATACTTTTTATAAGGTGGTGTTTTAGTCCTAAATCTTGTTCCAGGTCATTAGTGAATATCTGCTCTATTCTGATCAGCTCTGTATCAGATTATCTCAGTGTCCTCTCCCCCCGTAGTGCAGGCAGCACTGCCAGCTGAAGCTCTCAGCTTTCACGATTGCCATCTTCAGATCTGCACTTACTGTATAAGGATTTCCTGAAAAGGATGAAAAGTGACACAGTGCTGATATTTTCCACTGTGCCCACAAAGTTTGAATTCAACTAGTTAACACCTTTTTTTTCTCCGACTATTGGAATATATTGGGAAAGAATAATTTTCTAATTCACTCTTGACTTCTCTGTTTTGGTTTTTTGGTTTTTGGTTTTTTTTTTTTCAGAGAGACTGAATAATACTCTCTCTTGTTGGAAAAATACTGGTTTCTAAATAAACAACCCACTAGTTAGTTACCCCTTGATGTCATCTACGATGTCATTTACATTTTCCCTTGTTTTTGTTTGTGAAGGATGTTTCCCGGGTCTGTTTTTTCCCCTTTTCAGCACTCTCAGTACCAGTCTGAGTAACCCCTGAACAGGCAGCCCAGGTAGCACTGCTGACTGCTGTGTGCCCCTCCTGGGGCTGGCCCTGGCTGCTGTTATGTAACAGTGTGCTCACGCCTCTGCTGCCCACATTGCATCCCTTTTGTGCTCCGCTCACCGGCATCAATATTTCATGTGTTTCACCCCACTACCATTTTCCTTCTGTGCATCGTTTGTGCTTGTTCTGGGAAACCTCAGCTGTTTTCTGTGCCTATCTCAGTGCATTCCTCTGCTTTTACACTCACCTAAGTGTGGAGAGAACTCCAGAGATGGACTGATTCCCCTTTATTGAGGCTGTGCTGGTGTGTGTCTTGTAGAACTGGTCCCAGCCTCCCCGCTCGGGCTGTTGCTCGGTGTTTGCCTGTGCTGGTTGGCTTGATTTTGCTCAGTTCCTACCCTAAACACTCCCTGCATCTGCCTGTGACAGCAGCTCCTGTTGGCTCGGGTTGGTGATGCAACGTTCCCTGCAGACACAGCACACTCAAACACCGTGCACTTTATCAATGAAGAAGTTTAATTTTTCTCTTATCTCACAGCTTGTACAAACTTGTTGCGTTCAAGTTGGTCTAGTTGGGTGACTTTTTTTTCCAAGTGCATGATGGGAAACAAGTTTAGTCTGTCTGGCAGTCATGTATTCTGCCGATAGTTACCATCTCCCCGCTCTCCCCTGATAAACCTCTGGCGGGCACGGCACAGGGGCAGCTTTGGAGCGACCCCCGCGGCGGGGTGTGTGTGAGCGTTTCGGGGGGCTGGATGCTGGTACCCGGGGCGCTGCGGGATGTCTGCCCTGGCCGCCGCCCCCGCTGAGCTGCCTAACATGCCGCCTGCTGTGCTTTCATTCCCCCACCTCTGCTATTTGGGGAGGGGGGGGCGGCATCAGGAGAAAAAACTTATCTTGGTGTGGCCGCTTGGCTCTGCGGGGCTGCCCCCGCGGCTCGCCCCCCGCCTGCGGGGCCCCGGCCGCCTCCTCCGCTCCTCGAAACCCCCGCTCCGCTCCGCACCGCCCCGCGCCGCCGCCGTGCACCTGCCCCGCCGCGGCCCGGCCCGCGCAGCCTCCGCGGGGCGGAGGGGCGGGAGCTGCGCTGGCGCGGTGCGCTCGGCAGGATATTGTTTAGCCTTCGCCGCCGCCCCTCCTCCTCCTCCTCCTCCTCGCCATCCTCCTCCTCCTCCTCCCTCTTGCCCCCCGCCCGGCCGCGCTCCCCCCACACCTCTCTCCCGCCGCAGGCCCCCCATCTGCCGTGGGCGGGCGGGAGCGCGGCGGGGCATTGTGCGCGGCGGGGCTGCGCGCGGGGCGTTACGCGGGGCATTGTGCGGGGCCCAGCGCGGCGGGGCACCGTGCGGGGCATTGTGCGCGGCGCAGCTCGGGCCGCGTCACCCGCACGCAGCTGGCAGCGGATCCGTGCGCGGCCGGAAGCCGCACGCCCTGTTCCCCCCCCGCGCGCTCACCTACCGCCGGCGGCCGCCTCTGCC
>JAOEGS010020486.1:0-11605 GCA_025447755.1 Corythornis vintsioides
GCCCCCCTCCCTTCCCCCCTTTTCTGCTTTGCCCTTTTTTTTTTTGGCATGGGGCCCCCTCCCCTTTCCTCCCTTTTTTTTCCCTCCCCCCCCCCCCCCCCCCCCGCCCCCAGCTGTCAGCAAGCTTGTGACATATTTCATGTGTATTTTTATCAAGTACTGAAACAAACACACACACAAAAATATATGGTTTAGTTGTGTTATTGATAAAGCCTAAGGATATTTTACTAAACAGTATCTTTTGGTGTCTTTCTAAAGCCTTAAATAATTTCGTCAACAGCAACAATTTTAACATCTTAATGTACATAGCACTATTGAATAGAGGAATTGAATCCTAAATTACAAATTTCAGGTTTTTTCTCTGATTCTGTCAGTATTTTCCATGCTTTTATTTAGTGGTCCAGAAACTTTTTTCATTGAAGGAGCAACTCTGACTCTCTGACTTTGCCTATCTCTGCCTGTTTACTAACTAGATGGGACTGACTTACCTGTAGTGCTGGGAATATAACTGCAGATTTTATTAGTGAATGCAAACAAGAGACTTCAAGTTTCAGGAAAGCTTCTCATCTCCTATTCCCAGACCTCTTGCTTGAGACTTCATAGTGGGTCATCTTTACAGATTTTTGTGCTCTGGGGTCTTCCAGGTCCTAGTAGCTGTTTGTTTTGGTTTGTTTTGGTTTTTTTGGTAGAGTTCAAAAATACTGTGGGGCTCACTGGAGCTTCTTGTTCACAGCTGAGTCTCTGTGTAGCTTGGATGAAAGCAAGAAGTTGGCTACTCCTGAATGAAACTCAACAGGCCTGCCTTCCATCTGTAGGTCTGCGCCAGGGCTCTGTTGCCCACTGCTTACATATGCAGGGTGGTCTTCTCACAAATAACAATGTCCTTGTCGTGAAAAATCCCAGGGTAGTTCTCAGCTTGATCAGGTTCCCAATCTGTTTCACCACACAGACAAGCAGGGTTTGTGCCAGAGGGATTGTGGGGCAGTGGGTGGGGAGAGGAAAACAGAGCTGTGTGCTTGATTCTGATGGCTTTTTCTCTGCACTGCTAGCTTACAGGGATTTGAAACACTCTGATATTGTCAAGTGCTCCAGTGCAGCACTTTGCGGCTACACAGTCCCATCTGCATGCTATACACTCCCCCTTCACTGCCTGTCTTCCAGTGTGTGCTTCTCTGAGGTAGTGTTGGGGAGCATCTAGGGTGGGTGCAGCAGCTTTTTGTACATGTGCTTCTCAGGTACCAGAGTCATTTGATGGGAGCTTGGGCACACCAGTCGTGTCCATGGCAGGAGGACTTTGCACTGGAAAAGTCACTAAGCACTTTGGCAGGGGAACTGTTCTCACGCTGTGCAGTGCCCTTGGTATTGTGTGCTGTGAGGAAGTGATTCGGTTGAAAAGAACGCCCTACACTTTGTTTTCTTTTTAGGATTCCCCTCATTCCCACCCAAAATTATTTCTGTTCTGGATCTTTTCCATGACCCAGTTCCTTGCAAGGCCACACAAATGGGAAAAGGCAACAAGGTAGGGGTGTGAGAGGCAAGCTTAAATGATCTCGCCTTTGTACTCCCTAGAACAGAGTGCTGCTCTGGGGATGGAAAATCAAGGCTACTACAGCAGAAATAGAACCTCATGCAACCACACTGACACACATGGTTTTCCTGGAATAATAAATCCAACTACTACCCCTACATAAGCTAAACAATGAACACAGGGTTTTGCTCGTACAGCTGCATTTCAATTGGAGGATTTTGCCAGCATCCACTGTGCTCTAAAAACAGATGTCTGTGTTTGGGACCTGACCAGAGAAATGTATCTTTACCAGCTTTAATTTATTTTAGCTAGGAGCTAACTGGGTCCAGAAGAACTACTTATAGCTTAACATTTCTGTTGAAAATGTACCATTTAGTAATTAATGGATTTGGAAAGCAGCCAGAAACATTTAATCTAATCCAGTTTAAGTAAAAAAAAAAAAAGAATCAATTGACTTTTCTTTTTTTTTTTAATGGTAAATATAATGAAATATTTTACAACAAATCAGGGTTAAAAATAGCCCAGTTGCACCAGTTGTCATGTAGAATAAATCACTTGCATCAGGACGTGATCTTTGTGATTTGTGGTCTATGCACATAAGCACAGGGTTTTGCTCTACATTTTGTACTCAGGCAAAGTTCCCCATGGACTTCAATGGGAATTTTGCCTAAGCAATAACAGCAAAATTGGTCCCATGTGAAAAAAATTGATCACTGGGGAAAATTAAGAGATTTTTCTTAAAGGCACAGATGGCAGTTAAGCATTTAACTTTAATTGGCTTTTTATATGAGTGGGGACCCCTCTACTGTTGTACCTTTAGAAGAATCCTTCTCAGTCCTCTGCAAGAAGAACTGTGTGTGATGGTTATGAGTAGGCAGTTGCAGGGAGAGGTAAAGCCCATGTTCTCTGGGGAAGAGCACAGATACTCCAGAGGGACACAAGAGAGTTGGAATATACGCTGAGATGATGGAGCAGAGGGAGCTTCTTTGCCTCTTACTGTGGGAATAGCTTGACGTGCAGTAGCTGTGCTGTATGGGTGAAGAGGGAAAGAGGGGTAAAAGGAGCCAGACATAGCTAGGAAGAGGAGCAAAGGCAGAATTTCCAGGGGTTTCAGCAGCCTTGAAGGGAAGAGACACAAATGTTAAAGCTTTATGTGGAGCGTGGATGAGATAATTTGGGAAGGGTGGCTTCAGAGGCTTCATTTATTATTTCAGTGTATCAATTTAAAAAGGAATTAATTTAGTATTTCAGTGTATCAATTTGAAAAGGAATTTCAACTTGATCTTTAGGTTTTTCATTTTGGTTAGCATGGCCATAGGTGGATATCAAGAGCATGAACAAATCAAATCTGAGGAAGCTGCTTAAGGCCAAGGTCATGGTGAACGCTGACCTTGTTTTTGGGTGGAGTTTATTTCCCATGAAATTTCCTTAAATTAACTCACTTCCATTTAAAAAAAATTATTAACTTATGTTTAAATCTAAATAAAAAAACTAAGCAGCTTTTTCAGAACATGACCTATGTCTGAAGAACTGTGAAAGCACTATGAATAGCATATGTGCTAAAGGCACAACACAAGGCTTGATAAACCAAGGCTTTAAGAAATATGGTCAGGGATCAGGCAAGGGTTTCATCCTTCAAGCAGCATGAAAAGGGCAGAGCAAGAGGGGACTAGCAGCAACAGAAACTAATAGTTGAGACCAAGGACACAGGAGACAGTACAAAGTAATTGAAGCTGAGGAGGGCAGGGCAAGGGAGGAATAGCAAACCAATATTAGCCTGGGCATGTTAATCAGCCCAATTCATCATCTTGGTGGCCTTGTATCTCTGTGGGTAAACTGCCAACCCTCGGCTTCTCCTGAGATCAGTGTGGCTTGCTAAGACTTGGTCACAGCAAAATCCAACTGATAGGAACCTTGTCTTGTATGGTTGCTGCATGGACAGGTGCAGAGTTCAGTACAGGGATGTAGATTCATACCACACTCTCCTTGTTTAGGTGTCAGGAATTTCCAGGTTTAAGGGGTTGTTTTGTGTTTTCTTTTTTCCTTTTTTTTTTTTTTTTCTTTTCTGGTTTAAGTTTCAGGAGGTGTAGCTCTTTTGCAGTCTTCACTCATGGAATTGAGTGGCCATCTGTGGCCTGGAGGTCAGGTATAGAAATCTGTCATGGGATTGCCTTCTCAGAGGCTTCAAATGCTCTGGGAGTAATGCACCCAAAGTGAAGAAACTGATCCTTCTTGACCCTCAGAAATTTAAATAATTACATAAATGTCCCCAGGTGGCCAGGTGTTACTGGGTTCAGACCTGCAACAGTGTGGTTTCCTTTCCTTAGAGAGCTTTCCTCCCCTTCAGCAGCCAAGCAGAAGGTGACTCAGTTGCAAGTCCTCTTATACATTTGTGCTCAAGCTTCCCCTAGTTCCAGAGCAGGCAGGCAGTCCTCAGTCACTAAGTGGCCAGTTAGTATCTTAAATGAATATTCTCTTCCTCATGAAAGCCCTTTGTCTCCCTGGTGCCTGCAGTATTAGGCAAATCCACTTTTCTCTGAGCCTGAAAGGGTTTGTCATCCCTTTGGCAAAGGAGCCTCCTGCAGAGGTCTGTCTTCTCCTGTTACATCATGTGTGCTTTCAGCGTGGTCAGGCAGAAGTGGTGGTGCTGGTGGTATCCCCCAGACCTTGTAGTTGCCAGTGTGCAAATGACAACCACAGGTCAAGTGGCCTCTCTCCCAGTCTCTTATGCATATTTATATTTGATCTGTCTGTGTGAGCATGTATATATATGCTAAAAAAACCCAAACAAAATGGGCTTGTCTGCATGCTGTGTAAGGAAGTCTTGCACAAGTTTTAAAAGATTTGATCTGAGTGCAAACATCTCCAGCTACCAGAATCCTGTGTGATTGTACCCCTCGGGAAGGAAGTGGAGCAAAGTAAATGGGAAGAGGAGGGAGCTGGCAGCTACTGAAGGGAAGGAATGGTTCTCCACAACTGGTTCTCTGGAGACCTGGAAGCCAGGCATAGACCTCAACACCATGACAATACAGGTAGTTATTTATGGAAGTGCAAATATTTGTACTGATGAGGCTTCTTTTATAACTGACTGAAAGCCAGTCAAGGTTTCCTTAAGGTTGTCATCAAACACGTTTAAAGATTATCATAATACTGATCCATCAACACTTAGTTCTGATCCAGCTCTTCTGCTCTCCACTAAGAAACTCTCATGATTGATTCTGGAGATGCTGTTTTACAGGGTTAATGATCTCTGGCTGTGGCAGCAGATGAGGCTCTTCTGTGCTTTAACCAACAAGGGAACTGCTAGCCTTGTACCCTTTCCACACACATTTTTTCCTTGCTGCTGGAAGGAAAAATAGATGGAGATGTGGTCCCCAGGAGCAGTGGTGCAAGAATTATAGGATGTGGAAGCTGCCCAAAGGTGCAATGACATAGATAGTCTGGAAAATGTTCGTATATCAGTGAGTTGAGTTACTGGGATGAACCATGTGGTGAAGACACAGCCAAGTGTTTCATTCTTGTAGATTAAAATTTATAGTTGTTTAAATTGCTTATGAAACTCTAATGACTTTACAGTGATATATTTGATAAAGTAACACTCAAAGAACTCTGATGGGGTAATTTATCTGTTTTTGGTGCACAGCTGGAGGCAGGGATAGGTAAGGTCTGGAGAAACATTGGCAATAAAAGGCTGCTATGTGACAGGAATATTCATCTGAGGAAAGTCAGTCATCCCCCCACACAGCCACATCTCTCCTCAAGGTATCCTTCTAGGAAGTTAGAAATCAGAGGTGGGGCTGTCCTTTGGGCCTTGGAGAGAGCTGTCCTGCCAGCACTGCTGCTGGTTCTTCTGCGCTGCAGGTACTTTCTGTCCAAATGCCTGAAAAATACTCCAGATTTTCAACCTCCACTGTCTTCTGTCTTTGTAAGGACCCTTAAAAGGGTGTAACCCTTAAACCATCCTTTTGAAAGGTCTCTTGGCAATGACCCACAAAAGCTTCGCTGCCTGTTGGATGTGTTTGCCAGCAGCACTGTTGTGCTGTGAGCAGCGAGTGAGTGACCTGTGTGCATGAAAACGAGTTCTGGGAGGAGGGTTTTTTTTCAGACTAGGGTTTGGGTGTTGGTATTGGCCATGTGAAGAAGGTCACTGTGTTCTGTTATCTCTCTAGGTGGATGTCTTGAGTACTTTGGAATATGAGGTAATACTGATGCTCCCTTCAGGGGGCAGTGGGTCTGCAGGGAGATGTCCTGCTCTCAGTAGGTGAGGTCTTATTTGTGTCCTAGTGCTGATTTTCACATGAACGTGTTTTACTTTGAAAGAACTTCATTCCATGACCATAATTTCTGTTAGTTTTAGAAATAAATTTGACTGCTATTGTAACATTAGAATCAAGACAAATGCAAGAGAGAAATGTGCATGTAACTTGAGAAAGGAGGAGGAATGGTAGGATGTTGAAGGATAGGGCAAGGCATCCTGCATGGGAGGGAACACTCATGCTTTGTGTCCAGGCTGCAGGTTTGAGGGAGAGGAAGCAAAACCTGTGAGGAGGAGCTATACCACAGATAGATCCAATTCCAAAGAAAAGATGTTTTCTTCCAAGCTATTGCAATCACAAATTCTGGAGAAGCACAGATGCACCCTGAATGCTTTTCACACAGAAAGCCTCTTGCAGAGCATGCAGTGCTTACCAATATAAGCAAACTGTCGTGAATGTCACGCTGGCGCTGTCCAAGTGGTGTAGTTTTGTTCTGGTGAGATGGGAGCAGGTGGTAGGAGGTTGTTTGGCTGAGGTGAAGAAGCTCCTCCCCGAGCAGCAGTTCAATGTGCGTCAGCAGCGAGGGCTGTATGCCTCACACCGCTTTCCGTCAGGGTGGGTGCGCAGGCTATGACAATGCTGAGCTGTCGGAGCCAGCCTGAGGTGTTCCTTTGAAGTAGCCACTCCCTTCCGTGGGCCAGACCAGGGGCTAAAGGTTGCCCGAGACATCCTCTGTGGAAGGGGGATTTCTCTTTTTTCGGGGGAGTGGGGAGGCCGTCGTTTCGTATTCCTCCCTACCTCTAGACCAAATGTGATGTGCAGCGCTGTCCGCCCATATATCTGTCTATTCTTTCCCCCGCCGGTGGATTATTTGTTCATCAGAGTGGAGCGCAGCGGAGCTGGGAGTGGGGCCGCTACCTCGCTGGCAGCCTGAGCGGCGCTCCCGGCGCCGAGCCCGGAGCAGCAGCAGCAGCAGCGACCGCCGCTGGGGCGGGGCGGGCCCGGCCGGTGCCTCCGGAGCTGTCCGCGGTGCTGGGATGCGGGGCCCGCCGGAGCCCCGAGGCCCCGCCGGCACCCCCAGGTAGGCTCGCTCTTTGTTTGAGAGATCCCCGCGTCCGCAGCCGCAGCGGCGACAGACGGAGTCCGCCTGCGGTCACGGAGGAGAGAGACGATGCCGCAGCCAGACTGCCTTCGACCTTCCCAGTGGCCATGAGCACCAGCGGCTTGTCTGCTGCGAGGAGCCATTTGGGTGGGATGCGTCCTGATCCTTCTATTCCGGCCTTTTTGTCTCCGTAGAACATGCTCCAATGAGGCACCTTAGAAACCTGTGTGTTAGTGCATGTGGCGGTGCTTCATTCTTCTGTGTGGTAAAGTGGGTGAAAAACAGCCCTTTCCTTCTCAGCTGGACCTCAAAGCAGGGTGTTGTTTATACCTTCCTGTTACCTGCACCCTCTCCACTCCGAATGTGGATTTAAAGCAGCAAGCACCTGTCTTCTCTTGCCACCGTATTTTTTTTAACAGCCAAACTTTCCATGCCGTTTAAATTGTGTGCTAAGATCCCTAACATAGCGTGCTGACTGACTGTGATGTCGAATTCTAAAATCTGGGCAGTTTTGCCAACAAGATTTCATGCACTTTAACTGAAGAAAAAAAACCAACAAAACTGAACCTAACTGCAAATCTGTTTCTTATGGTGCTGAAATATCCCTTCTGACTGCACTGAGATAACCACAGGAAAGGGCTTTTACAGGCAAAAGTCACCTTTGATTATTGCACTTAGCAGTCCTT
This sequence comes from Corythornis vintsioides, assembly GCA_025447755.1. Classification (NCBI taxonomy): domain Eukaryota; kingdom Metazoa; phylum Chordata; class Aves; order Coraciiformes; family Alcedinidae; genus Corythornis; species Corythornis vintsioides. The sequence goes on from JAOEGS010020486.1 coordinate 7,573, forward strand.
GTGGACTTAAATTTTGGTACGTATTTTAATACCTTATATAAGCATGCTAATTAAATGGTGCTAATTAGAATGATAAAATAATATTAAATGAAACAAGTAGTCAGAATGCATCATGATAAAGCAATATGTATTTTTTAGGAGGTATTAATCAAGCCATTGCTAAACTAGAAGCTGAAGTCCATTTGACTGGTTTGAGTACTTCACATGTTGATTGTTGTGACAGATATTTTGCAACTTATACAATTTTATTTGTAAAAAGTGCTGATAAATAATTAAAAACATTCTTTGTTTTTTTTCTGATGAGTTAATTGAAGTAATTTCCAGCATCTCTGTTAGTTACTTATCAGACACACTGCACCATTATTATTTTACAGCATATTAATATGGTGCTGGTGGTAGTGAAATCTCCATTTCATTTTGGTAAGGAGAAGAGAAAAAAACCCCAACCCTTCATCAGCAAAAAGCTGATTCTTTCTCAAGTTCAGATGCATTCCTGTTTGTACCTAGTGTGTGTATATGTCTGTGTTGTGTGCTTTTATTTCTTGTTGTTCTAAGTCTTCTGCTTAATATTGGGATGGTAAAATGCTATAATTACACTTAAGTGCTGGCCTTTCTGAATCTATGTTTGTAATTGTCCAGCATCCCTGCGCTGAGATTAAAGCATCCTTTTCCTAGGAGGATAAAAGTGATAAAAGTGTTGCCATATTGCAAAGTAAACAACAGCTCTGGATGTTCTGGATTCATAGACAAGTCATTGTTAGTCAATACCTTTTTCTTTCTCAAAAGAAACTATCAAGGCAGCCAAAATTCAAGGCTTGGGGTATTGTTTTTCAGTTCTTAAAACTACAGAGAGCATAACATTCCCATTTGAAGGGTGAGACAGATACAGAAACAGACTATGTCTTTAAACCCAGGCACTAGAATTCTTATTCTGCTGAAGGATCCACTTTTAACCTCTCTAAGTGAAGGGTTTAGCACTATTTAGTTTCAATGATTTCAACCAGGTGCTGTGCAATGTAATGAGGACAAGGTATGTGATCTATAATCCCAGTCAAAACACAAAGCTTATTTTGTACTCCCAAATAAGCATAGCCCCTCTTTGTCTTTAAATACTGCCACAAAAAGTTGTCTTATATATAGCAGGAAACTTGCAGCCTATTTCAGGAGGTCTTTTCTCTTTGACAGTAGAATTTGATGCCTCACTCCGTGTGTGATTAACAGTAGTGCCAGCTTGGTGTTGAGGACAAGTGGGGAATGCAACTCTAAAAAGTGTGGCTTAGCCATTTGTCTCATCACAGCCAACAGAATATTTAAAGCTCACTTAGTATAAGGCACAGTTATGATCAGAGTTCTTCAAGGGAGTCTCTGGTATATTTTTCCACCAGTGAGTTTTTTGTGGTGGTAGTGGAAGTGTTCTTTGTACATCCAATACCATTAGGTCATTAGTAGTGCTGCTGTGGTCAGCACTTTGTGACAATTGGATATGGCTGGTCTGTCTGCTTTGCTCCTGCTGCCTTGCAGGCAACTTGAATGCAACAGCTTGAACTCAAATGGCTGATCAGCATCCTTGGTCTGTGCAGAATCCTTCTGATATGCTGAGTTTAGTGGAGCGTATTGCCAGGTAATGTGAAAGCAGAGGTGTTCTCAGAGGAAGCAGCATTTGGAGGGGAGACAGGCAGGAGTAGAGAAAGGGTGTAGACCTTGGACTCTGGACTTTGGTCAACCCCACTCTTGTGTGTGCAGGCTCTGTTCTCCTATGTTAAAATTAAAAAAAAAAAAAACAAACTCCCTCTGTTTTGGAAGAAGGCAATCAGTGCCTTTGTCATTACTTCAAAAAGCTCCTTCAGCTTAGTGTCAGTGCTGCCAGATTTCAGAGCAGCACAGCTGCAGCTCATGGCTGTTGAGCATGCTGAAAAGCAACTGATGTTAGGGGGATCCTCCTGTGAATATGAGGATTCAGCATGTCTGAATGTCAAAGCATGTCAAAGCACTGCTTTGATTCTGTCTTACTGGGCCAATTTCTCATAGTCTGAATTCAGAATTTTTGCCCACAGATCATAGGAAAAGGAGGTGGTTTGGGTTGGGCCAAGAATGCTGTGTTGGCAGCAGAGCCAATGGTTAAATTAGAAGACAGGTATGCAACAGTCTCAGGAAGCACAGTGCTTTATTCTCCTGTAGAGATTGTGTCTGAATCTGTACAAAGATCTTGAATTTCATTATGTAAATACTTCTAGGCAAACCAGTAAGGAGACTGCTTGCTCTTGCCAGTAAACTAGATGCTCTGGCAGGAAAGAAAAGCCATAATGGTGCTTTTCTCTTCACAGGCTGGCAGGTCACGGCAGTGTGAGCTGCTCTCTGCTCTTCTGCCAGTGTCCTTCTGATATGGGGTTACCCAGTGGGGCAGGTGCCAGCAAGCATGAGACTGTGGTTTTCTTTTGTGATTTTTTTTTTCCCTTAAGTGAGGATTTTCATAGTGTTAGGGTGACCTTTAAAATGAAAAGTGAATGTGCTGGGGAACTCCTTTGCGTCCTCAGACTCAGGAGAGTTTCCAGAAACGTTTGTGTTCTCACGAGCGCTTATCAAAGTTCCTCCAGCCAGCCACAGCTGGCCTTGCTACCTGGAATCCCGGGCTTTCATCCTCCCCTTCACAATAAGGAGAGGAAGAGAAAGGACTGTCAAAAGAGGTCCCAACATAGTGGTGCCTCACCTACAGCTTATGCTACTTACTTAACAACTTGCATTTGCATATTTGTAATGAAATATAAATGTACTCAGAAAGGACATGGACTCGTACTCACGCCTGCCCTGGCAGATGGTTGGGAACTGCTCACTGCTTGGGTTTACCAGGCAGCAAAACCTTCCATCAGAAGCTGATCTCAATACTGTCCACATATCTTCCAGGGTAGGGGGATGAGTAAGCAATGGGCACAGCCCTTGGCAGTTGTAAAAGCATGTTTATTAAGGTTGCCTGTTGTCTCTGAATTGGAGTTAGTACCTGGAAATAGAATTAATCGCAGGAGATGCTTCCTCCTTGTATTTTTTCCTTTTGCAAGTCAGTGCAATAAGAGCTGATTGAAGACTTTGAAATACCTGTGAGGCCCCCAACACCCTCCAGGACTATCCCAAACTTAATTTGTGTCACAAAATCAGCAGTCACAGGAGGAGTTCAGTAGATCCAGTTACTCAGTCCTGTTGCAGGACTGGAATCCTGTTAGGACAAAGAATATATCCTGAACTCTTTATTAAATTCCTGTCATTCTGCATTAATTTAGTAATAAGAAACATCAATGATAAACCAGCATATCAAGTATCTGGTCAGTGTGTGCAGCACAATAAAGGCTTTCAATCTTTTTGCAATTAGAATTACTTTATCCTGTCATATAAAAAATAAATATAATAACAAAAGGAGATTCAGTGTATTTTTGACCTCCAAAAAGAAAGGGAAATGGGGGGTGGGAGGTGGGGGAAGGCAGTATTATTGTCATAAAAGGGAGTGTGAAGCAGACCAAGTTCTGTATGTGTCAGGGAAATATTAATCAGAACTTGATTTATTGAAAGCCTACTAGACATATCTAGTATAAAATTTCATAGTACATTTCAGGTGGGAATTCTGGTCACTGGAGAAATAAATGGCAAAAAAACCACCATCAAGGTTTCTAGGATGGAATGTCCTGTTGTACAGGTTTATCTGAACTCAATTCAGCATAGGCAGAAGCCAGGCTTTACTAGAAGTCCCAGATGGAACATACAGTGAAATAGCTGTCTTCTGGGCAAATGGCTCACACTGTAACCACCAAAATACCAGCTGAGGACTTGGGAGCTAGTGGAGTTAGAGTGGCCTATGCTGTTAGCTGTGGTTTTCATCAGGTGGGCTTCATGTTGTAGATAGACTCCTAGGAAGGGGCTATGGTATAGGCACTTACTTTTCTTAATCAGGAAGATCAGGAATTTATCTTGAACAACTCCATGTATCAGTACAGGCTGGGGGCTGATCTATTAGAGAGCAGCTCTGGAGAAAGAGACCTGGGGGTCC
>JAOEGS010020486.1:21696-33268 GCA_025447755.1 Corythornis vintsioides
TGCCCAGCTGGCAGGTGTGGTTCCTTTGCATGTTGTCTACCTCAGCACCCTTCTCACAGGCTCTACATGATTTTATTTATTTTTAATCTCCACGGGAAAGCACATATTACAGTGCTTGATCATTTAATTTGGATGTTTATTTTTCTAAGCCTAAAGAAGAGAATCTGCCCTTGGGTATAGCCCTGAAAACAGGGATGTCAGCACAGATCTCCTCTGCATCTGAAGCATCTGGTGATGGGTGTCTTGTTGCAGAGTTACTCTAGATTAGTAGCTAAAATTTGTATGAAAACAGGAATGTGCATGTGCACTGATTAGATTTATCTTTTTTTTTTTTTTAATGCATTTGGATTAAAGTGGGAGTAATGAGAGATTAGAGAAGAAATGGATTGCAGAGATATTGCTAGCTGTAGGTTTTATAGTTTATTTGAAACTCTTTTTATTTTTCCTTTTGGCTTTCCACTCTAATTTGACTTGTAATCCTAAGTGAAGACAGTTTAAAAATACTTAAAAATCAAACAACAAAGAGCAAAATCCACAAAATCAACTGAAGGGAAAACCCTACCTATACATGAAGCATGTCCTTAGCACAGGCCCTTCAGCAACACCCTGGATCCAGCAGCCACCTCCTGTGCCCAGGGGCTGTGCTAGAGCTGAGGTGGGGCAGCTGTGGGAGAGCCTGGCCCAGCTCAGCTGGTGCTGGCAGTGCCCTGCACTGCCAGGAACCTGTGGATGAGCAAAATCATCTGCTTTGGTCTCACAGCAATCGTAAGTGCAATTGGTTTTCCTTTTATTGTGGAAATTAGATTCTTCCAAAGTGCTAACCCAAGCACGTGCTGAAATTGTATCCAACAGGTGACTGCTCATTTCCTTCCTTCTATTAACACAGCAAAGAACAAATGTCAGTGTATCCCCAGTGATATTACATCCAGCGGTACTCCCCGAGAGCTAGTGAGAAGCAAAACGCTTCCAACAGACTCCAGCAGATGCTGCTGGAATGTGGCAAGATTGAGAAGGCCACAGCCAGCTAAAACCCACAGAAATAGTGCTGCCAACAAGCATGTTACTTGACAAAATGGTGATGTTTTAAAAGGTCAAAAAGGAGAGCAACTTCAGGGTTTAGCATAAATTAATAAGATTTACCTGAGTTTAATCCATCTGTCCTTTTGTTGGATTATATAAAGCATATCTCACTTGTAGATCCTCTGCTAGCTGAGGGCACTTTAGTTATTAACTTGATATCACATGTTAAAAGCCATTAAGTGAATTGCTTTGTACAGCCTTTCCCTGAATGCTGGGGCACATGCAGTATTTCATACCTTTAGCTAATTTCATGCTGTAATTTAATTTCTGAAACATACTTTTAATTGAATCTTTAAAGACAAAAGGAAACTGCTGAGCCTTTTAGCATTGCAAGAGAGATTGTTTTAAAATGTAGCCCATCTAGAGAATTATCTTCTATAATTAAACATAAAGTTTGTTTTGCTCTGTGTGCATCTATGGAGCAGCAAATTCCTGCTGTCTGCAAAAAATTCAGGCCTGAAGGAGAGGTACTGGGAAATGTGAGAAGTTATTAGTCTTACGCTCAGCTTTGTAACTCTAACATAAGACAATCCTGCAGTCCTCCACAGTGTGCAAGTTGTATGAATATGTAAACAAAGAGAGGCTATTATGTTAGAATAGAAAAACTATTATGTTTCTCTAGAAAACTATTCTGTAAACACCAAAATCACATTAGGAGGAGCTCTGAGTAGTGATGTCATTTTTCTAATCACTGGTAATGAGGTGAACTTGGGAGAGAAGTCAGCAATTCTGTCATAAACAAAACCAAGGAGCACAACAAAATAACTTATTTTCATCTGGAAACCACACTTGGTATTTTGGTGGTGAGTTTTTGTTCTTTTTTATATTCATCTTCCATAAACAGAGACATCTGTGTAATCTGTTATGTGATTTTGTTATGGGAGAAACAGCTTGATCGGGTCAGTAATGATGCAGGTAAACAGCTTGATTGGATCAGTAATGATGCAGATCTTCCATTCTATGGACAACTGATTAAAAGTAGTAACAATCAAGGCTAAATGTAGACCACCCTAGTGGAGAGGAGATCCTGGAGCATTGCTCTGGGGCTTAGTGTTCATATTCCTTCAGATCAGCAAGTTATTTGCAATGGAGATTTTCACTTTATTGAAAAAAAAAAAAAAAAAAGCCCTGAGATAGAGATTGGAAGTGAAATGAGGAATGGGACTTGGGGAATGTAAGAGGAGTAAGAAGCATAAAGCTTAAAAAGAGTATATTAAGTTAACTTGTGAGGCTCCAACATCGTATCTTCTAACAGAGACAAAGAACAAAACCAACACCTTGTTCTTCCTCTGCTGCGAGAGCTGGGCACTTACAGATGCCCTGGGCTGTAGTAATTGTGAGCATGGGTGGTGCCATGGGTTTCAAGACCGGCCCTGCATAAGTGACGAGGAGAGTTTGGAATCCGGTGTAGGGATAGGGAGAATCTGTTTGGCTTTCAACTCAAATTGTAATTTTATTTGGGTTTTTTGTTTGTTTGTTTGTTTTCTAAGGAAATGCAGAGAATCAATTATCTTTCAGTGGAGGTTATCCCTAGAAGCAGGGAGGCTAAGGGCTAACTTTTATGAGAAATTCCAATTACATTGAGGTCTACCTGCCTTTCAGAATTCCCTGGAGGCTCAGGCGCTGGCTCTTTGTGGTTGGGCTTCTTTTTACTTGAAGATTGCATCACAAATTATTTCATGTCTTGAATATTTTTTCTTATGGGACAGTAGCACATATGGAAATAAGATACCTGAATATATATTAAATGCTGAAGGTCAAGGTGTGCCTAGGGTGAAGGTATGCCAAAGGCTTTTGACCATTTTGTGTTAGATCAGGAACCACAGTGATATTTCTAAGAGCACACGAGGGTTGTGCCTCACTTTAGCTGCCTGTGGCCATGGAAAACACTCCTGTGGCTGCCCCATGGGGACAGAGCTGCTGCTGTCACCCTGGATCTGGGATGAAGGTACCTCCAGCTGTGATTGATCTTCCTTAGTCTGTTGTATTCACAAGCTGCTTCATTTTTGGTACCAGATGTTAAAGCTGCAGTGATGCGTTTTCTACCTCAGAGTCAGGAACATCTTCCAGAGGAATCTCTTGGTTAACTGTCAGCCTGTGGATTACCATGTGAAAAACATCAGTGACTGACTGTTAAGAGTTGGTTGGGCTCAGGGTTTTCTATTGCACTGGAACAGCTCTCTGTTCCCCTCTTAATAACCATGATGTCTGTGTTTTGAGGGCTGACCAGAAATACAGCTTTCTGTGTATTGAAATGGAGCGTGTTCTGAAATTCATGTGCTGCAGCATCTGACAAACCTACAGTGGCTGTCAAAGCCTCAACTGATAGTGCTCACATTACATGGCTATTGTTTAGAGATGAAAATATTTTAATTGGCGCATCACAAACACCATTTAAGAGCTGATTTAAATTGTTTCAGCTTTACACCCAAGTCGTCAGATTCAGCAAGTACAGCTTTCTTTTCCCCCATAGGAAATGCTGTTGCTGCATTGTTCATCCCAATTCTGCTATGTCTGTGCTGGAGCCAATCAAGAGCCTCATATGTACTCACCATGGCAACCTCTGTATCACATGATGCATGCACACGCTAGTGCAACCAGAGCTTCATGGCTTATTAAACAGGCAGCACAGACCCCAACACAAACTGTCCTGCCATGTGACTGCTCCAGCCCTGGCAGCTTCTTTAAGGGGGAACTGTATTTGATCATCACAGTGTATGCAGCAGCAGCAGAGTTGCCTGAGTTCCTTCCTCTCAGATGGTGCATTTAAAAATGGATGAAGGTTGACAAAGCTCTTCCTATAGATTCCTTCTAGCCATCTACCACATGGTAACAATGTGCAAAGTTAAAATAGTGGGGATGTAATTTTTTTTCTTTAATTTTATTTTTTAATTTAGAAATTCAAGAGCTCTCTAATGCACTTGAGTGACTAATATCCAGCTTTTCTGAACCCATTTTCTGCTCTCATCTTTTGTCATTTGGGAGAGTAAATGAGGACAGAGAGAAAAAAAACCAGCATGGTCCATTCCACTAACAAAACATTTGCCTGAAAACCCCTTTGCTCCATGCTTCTTAACAGGCATCCTCTTAGACCTGATGATGATGGTGATGACAATGATCTGATTCCTCACCCAGCAAAATGTAGCCTGCTGAGATTTTTCCCTAACTTTCCTTGTTTAAGAGGAGTTATGTGTGGCACTTGCTTAGCAAATCTGAGGGGCTGCAACCTCAGCAGAATGCATGGTGGTGAGCAAGAGAAGCTCAGAGGTGGGGCTGGAGTGGAGCAGTAAGTCTGTCTGCACTTTAATGTCCCCACAGGAAGGGGGACCAACAGAAAGGTAGCCTTGCCTCAGTTCCATTGGTCAGGTGGCTGCCATAGTGTTTCTTTCTCATCTAGTAGGAACCTGATGAAGTTTTTCTCACAAGCACTTCATTTGAGTGCAGGTACATCACCAGGTGCATGATGAAAATGGAGAACAATCTGCACAGCAACAAGATTATGTAAAGACTGTGTTAGGCTTAAATAGCAAGCCCCTCTAAACCCCCAAAATACTTAGTCTCCTATGTCTCCTGGGAAGAAGCAGTTTACCAAGAGTTGGAGACCCCAACTGTCAGGTCTGTGTGCTGAAATTAATCGTTCTTGGGATTTAGAATCATAGAATGTATTGGGCTGCAAGAGATCTTCAAAATTCTTCTGGTCCAACCTCCCTGCAATAAGCAGGGACATCTCTAACTAGGTCAGGCTGCTCAGAGCCTCACCAAGCCTGGCCTTGAATGTCTCAAGATATGAGGTCACCACCTCTCTGGGCAACCTATTCCAGTGATCTATCACCCTTGTATTAAAATAACCTTTTCCTAATATCTAATCTAAATCTACCCTTTTCTAGCTTAAAGCCATTACCCCTTGTCCTGTCACTACAAACCCTTATGAATAGACCCTCCCCTGCTTTCTTACAGGTCCCTTTCAGGTACTGGAAGGTTTCTATAAGGTCCCCCTGGAACCTCCACTTCTTCAGGCTGAACAATCCCAACTCTCTCATCCTGTCCTCACAGGAGAGGTGCTCCAGCCTTCTAATCTTTTTTGTGACTCTCCTCTGGACATGCTCCAATAGGTCCATGTCCTTCTTGTGTTGGGGTCTCCAGAGCTGGACACAGTACTCAAGGTGAGGTTTCACCAGGACGGAGTAGAGGGACATGATCACCTCTCTTGATCTGCTGGCCATGCTTCATTTGATGCAGCCCAGGATTTGATTGGCCTTCTGTGCTTTTTCTGGTGTTGCTTTTGAACTGAAGGAAAATCAGTTTTCTAAATCCAGTTCCAGTTTGTCAGATTTTCATCTCCATTTTCCAAGTAATCAGTCAAGGTGAAGGTCCTTATAATTAATGCTATTCAATGAGAAGCTGCTGGTTCTTTATGTTCCCTTTCAAAGGAGTTTATTGTTTGGTTAATGTTTTGGAGATGACCCACAGTAAGGGAACAAGAACGTTCTTTGTGAGTTAATTTAGAGAGATACTTGTACGCAACTTGGCCATTAAGCTGAGAAACAGCATTATGGGTGTTATTAGGGCCACAGATAAGAAAGGTACTCTCTTCTGAAGTGTATATCTGTGCATCTCTACCAGCCATTGTCCAAGGAATCTAATGAAGAAATCAATGTTTGAGCAACTAGATGTTTTAAGATGATGTGTAATTAAAAAAACCCTTTTGTTGGGAGAAGGTATTTTAAGTTACTGTTTTAATTGTATTTTATGACAGTACTGATTTATCAGTGTCTGTACTTCATTATACAGAACCACCTGTTCTGACAATATTAAGAGGGAAAGAATTTGGGAGATATTTTCTTTCCTGGGAAGAATATAAACAAGAGCCCTGCCCACTCCACTGCAACAGAGAGGAGATGTTGAGACGGCTCCTACCAGTCTGCTCCAGCTGCTTGGGCTGGATTCATGGTGTGGGAGCAGTGGCAGTGAGATTCCCCCGTGTGCAGCCAGAGAATGGGCTTTGCAGACTTGTTTCTTGCCTACAAGCAGGACTGCCTTTTCAAAAGAGATTACCAAAAATAAAATCTCTCCTGCAAAACTGACTCAAACCTCTCTTCCGGAATTTCCAGATTCATTGCTGCAGTGAAATAATGGGCAGATTTGCAATCTAAGGGCTTGTATTTAAAACACCGCTTCCTGTACTATGTTTGCTTACAGTTATGACAGCAGAAAAGGCTATTTAGCCTCATGACAAAATATTTTGACTAGCCTCTTCCTACTTAGTCATTTGTTTGTGTATGTTTATTATGAATTGTCTTTCCAAGATATTATAAACAAGATGATGGTGTTCACTGGATGAGCTTTGCTGTCATTTAATGCTGGGATGATCCAGGAGAGTCTGTAAAAAAAAGGGGGTTGTCAGGCTGGGTCTAAAATTTGTGGAAATAATGTCATTACCAGAATACATCAGAAAAAAAAAAAAAAAAACCCAAACCAAAAAACCCCAATATCTTAATTGCAAGACAGTTTTGGTTGCTAAGAGACAAAATGTAATTATATGCCGATTTGTTTACCGTGCCCAAACTCTCCGAAGGGCAAGAGCTCTGGGCTGTCCTGAGTTCTAAGCTATGTGCAAAATAAGCCAACTGTATTTCATTGTAAAATGCAGTTTTAAAAAGGGCATTTGAGAATTACACGAGAGCTCTAAGCTTGACCCCTGGGTTTTTTCTAAATGCATATCAGTTATTTTCACTTCCCATTTGCTGCCAACATCTACATACCATGCCTGTGTTTTAACTAAGCATACAGAACATGTGAAAAAAAGGAAATGTATAGAACCATGTGATTTTCTTTTTATAATTTTTTTTTTCCTAGTAAAAGCCTTGCAGCCACACTTCCTGGAAAACCATGTGTTAGTAGCCAAGTCGAGTGTTCCTGTGTTATGATCCTGTTATTGATGTATTATGCTGGTGTTAATTTAAGGTTGGCCAACATGAGTCATTTACTCATTTTACATTTATTTTCCAAAAATGTTTTGCGTTGGGCTTGCACTTTGAGATAAGCACTGAAATTTATTTTGGGTGCAAGTTAAATTTGTGTCACAATGAAGTTTACTTTCTCTGTGTCTCTGTAGTTTTTCTATAGGCAGCAGAAGATTTATGCTATTTGTTTTCTTGGTTTTAAGAGCATGCATCTGCTAAATTAAGTGCAGGCAGTAGATCAGCAGAGGTTTATCCCCTTGTTTTCATAGTGGTAACATCTTGTGCTGTGCTTTCTTTAATGGAAAAGAATAGTCATCTTTTGCTGATGTGAAATTTTAACTGAAAAATAGAAGAACTCACCCCAATACTGAAGGAATAAGCACTTCTGACCAGCCAGGTCAGAACTTCTACATGGGCCTGTTTCATAGGTGATCATTCTTTTAACTTGTACTGGTAGCAGACCAACAGTGGAAGTCAGTATTGGGTACCCAAAGGATTAAGTCCAGTTGCCCTCCTGCCTTCTATGGAAAGCTGCCTGCTGGGCCACAGGAGCTCAGCAAGTGCTTGCTGGAGAAGGCTACTTTTCTCTTCAGGGTCCCAAGGATGCAGTGTTCACTTCTCTCAGACAGATGCCGTGCTGCTGTTGAGAAGGGCAGCGAGTCCTGGCCAGACATGTTTGACAGTGCAAATCAAATAATCTTCTACTCCACAGTAAACATGTAGTCAGGGAAACATAAATAAATAAATAAATTCCTTCACATATTTCAACTTCTAGATGCACAATTGAAAATATTAACAAGAATCAAATCTGAATTACACACACACACACACACACACACACACACCCTTTGTAGAGAGGTCTGAATCTCTGAATCTCCAAAATTTTCATCTCTTTCATTTTCCAGCATCACTTTGGGGTATTCTTTGAGAGCAAATGAAATACAGTGCCATAAAGCAGAAAGGGAGGTTGGTTACTTTTAACCTTTTCTGCCCCTTTCATGCAAATGAGAAGGAGGAAAAAAGCTTTTTTCAGTCTTTTGCTTTAATGACAAGGTCATTAGAACTGTGTATTTATTGCAAACCTCGTATGACCAAGTGTTCCATGAAAGATGGGCAAACACCAAACCAAAACCAGAGTTATTTTGTTTGGGACTTGTTTTTTTTTCTGACCCTGTGAAATTAATTTAAAAGGCTAGGTCTGTATTTTTCTTTTTCTATGTGTAACTGTAAAATACCAAAATTAAAGGTCACCTCATGTTGAAACATCTGCATGTTCAAAACTTCAAATGTCACTGCTGAATACTGATTCTGTGTATGTGCTCCATTTTAAGTTGTTGCTTTTTAACATAAAATGCTATCAAAACTGGCATAGGCTGCAGAAAGTCTTGCTTGCAGCAAAATAGTTAATCGTTTTCTCACATAAAGTATCCTGTCAGAAGATTCAAGATAAGCTCTGGTGTTAATGTGCATGCAATACCTAAATTTAAAAAAAAAAAAAAAAAAAAAAAAAAAAGAAAGGAAAAAAATAGTGAAAACGTTAATTCTGTTGTTTAAAGGAATTAGCTGCATCCATTGTCCCTGCAAGGCGATAAGGCTGGGAATCTGCCAGATCCCTTTGATGCTTGTCCTCTCCTGTGTGTGGCTTTATTGTGGTTCCCTCACTGGTAACATCAAGAAATTGTGACCATGTGGGCTTTCGGTGAAGTACCTAAGGAACAACTGAGCAGGATTTCTTAAAATAATCCAATGCAAATATCCAGAAGCAGTAAAAGGGAGCCCAATAGATATCTAATAGACTAAGGTAGTGAGAAGGCCAGCAGTGGTTGCCATGCTCATGTTCATGTCAATGTGCTTTATGACCTGTCAGTGGGTGATTCAAGGTGCCATTTGTTTCATAGTACTTGTCAACCTTGTGGAAAAAACTCTCCACCACCTGAGATGATGCTGCAGAAATAGGGGAACAAGGAGCTAGCAAAGGAAGTTCTCAGCTGTTATCTACCAGATCAAAGAGCAGAGTGGTTAGGTGTAGTTCTGTGCTGTTGGTGATCTACAGTGCTACAATCCAACTTTTCCATTTCTTGGTTTGGGAACAGGAAGTCCTTTCTCCCATATAATCTGTAAGGTATGGAAACCTGCCAGCTTTCAGCAAATAAGAGCAGGTAAGACCTCTACAAAATAACCACAGAAATGTAAAACAGAAAGATTAGTTTAGGTGTGTGCTGCATTATCACGTTACAGCACTGAGCTGTGCATTGAAGAAGGTCTTTTAATTTAATTGGAAGAGCAAGTTGAACTGTTTTGCTTAAAACATTTAATATTCTGTTCTTGGGTTTTTTTCCTCGCTCAAGTCCCACACTATTATTACTTGCATGCTTGGCTGTTTATTTTCCCATGCTTTCGGCATGGAGATGAAAACAGGGGAGCAGAGGTACATGTGAAGAATTGAGGTGCTTGTTGGTTTAACGGTAGCCATTTCCTAGGCAGGCTGCTTTGGGACAGTCCCAGTACACCCAGAAACTCTGCAGCCTTGACTGCAGAGTTTGGACTCCACCTGTAAAAGTCAAAACACTCAATTATTTCATAGGATGTTGAGATACTGGAATGGATTCAGAGAAAGGCAACAAAGGTGGTGAAGGGACTGGAGAGTTTCTCCTATCAGGATAGACTGAGGGAGCTGGGATTGATTAGTCTGATGAAGAGGAGGCTCAGGGGGGACCTTATTGCTCTCTACAGCTACCTGAAGGGAAGTTATAGGGAGGTGAGGGTTGACCTCTTCGCCCTAGTTAAAGATGACAGGACGAGGGGGAATGGCTTCAGGTTGCACCAGGGGAAATTTAGGTTAGATATCAGGAAGAATTTGTTTACAGAGAGGGTGGTTAGTCATTAGAATGGGCTGCCCAGGGAGGTGGTGGAGTCCCCATGCCTGGAGGTGTTTAAGAATCGCATAGACGTGGTGCTGGGGGACATGGTTTAGGGACTCTGGCATTGTAGGGTTAATGGCAGGACTTGATGATCTTGAATGTCTCTTCCAGACAAATCATTCTATGATTCTATGCTTCCAAGTAACTCAGAATGGTGCAGATTTGGGTGAAAAGGCTGAGGTAATCTTAGGATGTAGCTGAGAGGTGCAGGGACTTTTGGCTTGTTCATCATGAAATGACAGCTTGGAAAGAAATACACCTGTTGCTGTTTTTCTCTCCTTCTCCATGAAGACAAAATATTATTATTTTTTTAACTAAAATTTTAGATTATTGGATCAAAATTGTTTCTTTGCCTCCTCAGTGGTGTCTTTGATGTTCTAGAATTTCCAGTTGTGGTTAGGAGACCTCAGGATATAAAGGTATCTAATCTTGCTTTTTTACCATATTCATTGGGGTCTTTATTTTTAAGCTTGGGATATTAGAACCAACCAAACACCAGCAGAAGTAATTTGATGAATAATTTGTTTGACAAGCAGCAGCAAAGGTCCTTAGATGATTCATAATCTCTGAGTGCCTCACGTAAAGCTCAATAGTTTCTTTGCTTTCACTGCTATGTCCTCATTTGTCACTTGGCAATACTTCCTGCTCGGAGTGATGTAAAACACTTTTCCCAGTCCTCTTCATCTTCTTCTCTGTTTGTGGATGGGACGTGCCCAAACCTGAGCATTTTTTACCCTGTGGTGGCCAAGTTTTTTACAGCAGTCACTCAGATCCTGTTCTGAGCCTTCTTGTTTGAACATTGAACATGCAAGGGGAACATGAGATCAGGTTGTGTGTTCTTTTCAAACAGTGTCTCTTACAAGCTGAATAAACATTCAGGAATGACTTGAGCCTTAAAAGGAGTCAGTTTTCTCCCACTGGAGTTGTAGAGCCTAATTGAATAGATGATTTAGATGATTAACAGTTCAGTTTTCAGCCTAAAACTGGTATGCTTCCAGAGAACAGTTCTCAGCCTGTGGCATTTCCCTCTTTTTTTTTTTTTTTTTTTTGTTGTTGTTGTTGTTGTTTGTTTGTTTTTTGTTTTTGTTCTTGTTTTTGTTTTTCTTTTGTTGTTAGGGTTTTTTTTGTGGTTTGGTGTTTCTGAAATGCCTCAAAGCAACAGGAGGAGAAAAAACTTCTCAATAAGGCACGATCTGTGACCATCTTCCATAAAGTGGAGTTTCCACTTCTAGTAACAACTGTGATGCTGTTCATTTTGGTTCTTTATGTCTATCCATGGAGGAAGCAATTAAGACAGTTCAGTCTTTATCCTCTTCTTTGCATGCTGACACTTTTTATATGCTTTTTCATAGATTCATAGATATTAGGGGCTGGAAGGGACCTAGAAGATCATCTAGTCCAATCCCACTGACTGAGCAGGATCACCTAGACCAAGTTGCCCAGGAACAGATCCAGGAGGCTCTTAAGTGTCTCCAGAGATGGACACTCCATAACCTCCCTGAGCAGCCCGCTCCAGAGCTCTGTCACACTTACTGAGAAAAAGTTCTTCCTTGTGTTGACCTTAAACCTCTTGTGCTCCAGTTTGCACCCATTGCCTCTCGTCCTGTC
>JAOEGS010020487.1:9148-30749 GCA_025447755.1 Corythornis vintsioides
CCTGCTCTGGCAGGGGGGTTGGACTAGATGATCTTCTAGGTCCCTTCCAACCCCTAACATTCTATGATTCTGTGAAGCATGGGTTTGGAGAGTACCTACAGATGTTCTTCAATTTGCAAGGGTAGATGTCATTGGCTTCAGCAATGATATCACATTAAGCAGCTATAGCTGTTTCACATGCTCACTGTCCAGGCCTGTAAAGAGAAGTGCAGATTTGACAGGAATTCATGCCAATGCTTAAGGACCATTTTCACTTAGTGGAGCCTGCCAGCTGCAGACAGCAGACACTGATCTGCTGACCTGTCGCCTAGAGCCAAAGTAGTGAACCTGTTAATGCTGACCTGGTTTTATTTCTGAAACATCTGTGAGCTGGCTGGCTGACAAATCTTGGGGACTAGCTTCCTGCAATGTCTGAGACCAATTAAGAAGAGGAGATAGTGTAAATGTGTAAGCATTTCCTCTCTAAGAAAGGTTTTAATTAAGTGTCAGGCATCTCTATTTAGTACAGTGGTTAGCACAGTTGTAATCTGTAATTACACAGGTGCTGCGCTGGGTACGGGAAGTCCTTCTGTGTCATTCTGCTTTTGGAGACCGGGGGGAAGGGAGGAGAGAGGGAGGGAAAAGGGAATCAGATTTCTTGATTCTGCATTTAGTGGTAGATGAGTATTCTTTTTTTCTTTTTTTTTTCAATGAATAGAAGGGAGAATACTGGAGTTCTATACTTTCCAATTTGAATCTTGATTAACTATGCTTAGCTACTCTGCACTCCCTTCCATCCAAGGCATTGAATATCTTTGCCGTAGTGAATGAAACTCATAATCTTCTCCTTTCTCAAAAGGTAGTAATTTACCTTTCTATGAATGCCCTTTATGAATAAGTGGTTACTGTTTAAAAAAAATAATATTAAAAATCTGTTGACAGATACACAAAGCAGTGCCTGTTGAAATAATTTGAATTGCTCATATGTGTTTCTGGATACTTAATTAACTGCAGCCAATCAAGACAAGACTGGAGGTTACTGCTGCTAGTTCCAGAAATGCCAGAAATCTGGCATGATCACTCAATAGCTGAGCAAATATTTTTAATGGAGTAGCCTATTGTAGCCCTTTGGTCTTTTGTCGCCAAGTAAGACATAGAGCTAATTAAAAGCATTTGGTGATGGCTGCTGCCTGCAAGTGGACACTGACTTGAAGTCGTAATCTCTGTGTTTGGGGGAAGAGGGGGTGGGTTTGTCTGGTTGGCTGATGGTGGGCTACTTTAGAGGTAAGTCCCTGTTAGAGAAAAAAATTAGAGTTAGGGTAGTATGAGGATATTGAAACTTCTTTTTGTACATCTGAGTTTTATGTAAATTGTAATTTATGATCTGTGAACATACTGAAAATTGCACAACTGCTGTTTACGAGATTCCTAGTATAAAACAAGCTGTCTCATCACAGTGGGAATTCCCAGAGCACCAAAAAAGGGAGATAAATGCTTCATAGTGGGAAACACTAATTAACACCCCCCCAGCCCTCCCAACAGACAAACAACAAAAAACAAAACAACAATAAAAAAGCAGCTATGTTTATTAGAGAAACTTTTGATAGTTACAAGGTCTTCATTTACCTCGTGGAAAGCTTATCTGCTGCTCTCCTCTACAGGCACAGTGCTTTCTACAGTTACTTTTAAGAGCTTAATGTTTTCATCAAATACTTTGCCTTCCACTGAAATTGAAGGTTTGATTAATGTTAAATAATTTGTTCTGTGAAGTGGAGCAATGTATCTATGATTTCTATGTATGCAGGTTGCTAATCCACGAAATCCCTGAAAATATTCTTTCTGCTGGCTTCTGCACCAGGATTAATGTAATCTGTATTTCTCTTGCACAGTCCCAAAACAATGAGTTAGTTCCAATTTAGAGCAATTCTGCCATTCCTGTGATGTGAGGCTTCTGACTCAGGTGTCTGTGTATAAATGTTCTGTTCCTACAGGTATTTTATGGTTCTGTGAACACTGCAGCTGAAAGAGGTGATCCTGCATAGCAAAAAGGAGTCTAGAATAGAAGACAGCTTTCAGTCAGATTGGTTTACTGTGTGGGTTCAACTTGTGCTGTTCCAAAGCAGGGCAGAGGCAGTGGCAATGAGCAGCCAGGGTTGGAAGGGATGATGAGGATAATAATTGTGTTCATTTAGAAATAAATGCTATATGTTCAGTATTTTTAGGACTTATATGTAGAAGATGAGAGCATTGCTTTAGAAGCATTTAAAAATCTTATTGAGGGAGAAATGCCTGAGTGGTTAAAAAGGGATCTTTAGAGTGAGGTAGGAGTGTCAGGAGAAAAGTAATTGTGGTTGTCTTACAGTAATTTCATGTGTACTGAAGCCACCATTCTTTCCATAGAGAAGTCTTGGAAGAAGCTGTCACCTCTTGAATGTGATGTGCAGCATATGCTGGAGTATTGCTCTAAGCCCTTCTGTTCTTTGTTGTCCTGTTAAAATATACATTATTTTTCACTTTCTGCAGTGCCTTAGGTTTTAGCTTTTCTTGACAGAATGCTTTTTGTGCATGGTGGGGAGAAAATGTTCCCTTGTTATTTCAAAACCTGAAGCTCCAGTTTTTAGAGTTGTCAGAATGTGATTTGGGGAGACTTCATGTATTGAAATGTGATGTTTGGAAGCCTGATGTCAAATCTGCACTTTAGCCAGTGTTTAGTTTTTTTCCCATTCTCATGGTATGGATCCACTTAATTTTAATACGGCAACCATCTGCCCCTCTTTTAATAGATTTCATAAAACATTGTAGGTCTGTTCCTGGCTGTACCTCACTGAAATGCTGGGCAAGGCTTCCTGCCATATTTTTTCTGTCCAATATTAATTTTCTCTAAAAATGCTGTACTTATCTTTGATGTTCAAAAATATTAGTGTTCTTTCTCCTTTGTCATTAATGCTTTTATTTCCCTTTGAATATAACAGAGTAATAAGTCTTGAGGCTAAAGAAAAAGATAGGAAGAGTATAAAACATAATGGATGAACACCTGACATCTCAGCAGACTGAGACTGTGATGTATAATCAGAGAATCAGAGTCAGAAGTAAGCAAGCTCACATCAAAAAATATGTCTGTCCTTGCTTTGCATTTCAAAGCTCTGGGAACAGTTAAAGAAACCGTCTTTCCAGGATCACAGACCTGGCATTCTGGAGATGGAGAGAACTATTGAGCAGGAGCTTTGCATAATATCCATCTTCTTTGTTGATGAATAATTTGAGTAACTTCAGTAGTTTGCCTACAGGATCTTTAATAATAGCATCAAACAAAAAATGAACAGTTATACAGTTCTAAGTAGTGGAATAGGATCTTTTATTTTGGAAGTGAAGATGCCAAAAGACCTTTTTTATGGGAATATAACATTTCTGTTTCCATTGACTCTTTTTAGAGTATAGAGCATTGCCCCAGCTTGAATACATGGTGCATTTCCCAAACTAGTAAACTTAAAGCTCTTTTTCCTCTAGAAGAAGGAGTGGTTCTAGAAATGTCTGCTGGTGATGTCTTCTGCATAGTAGGTGATTCATTTGCCACTGGAACTCCCCAGTCAGTTGCTTCATTTTGTGTTGCTTCCGTATTTCTTGCAAGTGATGTTTGAAATGCTATTGGAAAACAGTTGGGTAAAAGTCACTTGCTTTCCTCTAGCATGTAGTGACCCATGTTATGTGTAAATGGCTTGAACTTCAGTGCTCACTCTGCTGTGAAGAAGCTTTCAAAACTAGAGACACTTCTATAAAGAGCCACTTTCCTTACATTAAGCAGTCCTGTTTCCCTTAAAGTGAAATTATCATTTAAATAGCAGAGACTAATCAGCAAGGAGATGGTTGGATACTGTCAGAGCTCAAACACTCGGGCTTTATTTTTATTCAGCCTGTCATTTGGTCATTTCCACAAACCCAATAATCACTATAATCCCTAGCTCATTTTTAACTTTATCTTTTCACTTGCATTTTAGCATCTTTCAGTATTTTAGTTCTCCATTTTCTGCTGGGGCTGTCAGTGTGCTATGCCTCTTGCTTGGATGTGCACCCTGTTCTAACTCCTTTATACCCAAAGTATTGTTTCTGCAGGGAAATTTTAAACAAAAATGTAAAAATGGATCCTGTACATTCTTATTGAGGATGACTTCTTTTTTTTTTTTTTTTTTTTTTTCAAGCATAGCAATGCCTTTTTCAAGACCCTTCTCAAAATGCACAGGCCTTTTCTAACTAGGAGCAAATCAAAACAATAAGTTTGCAAATTCTTGAAATGTGTTTGTTGATCCCTTGTACTGGTGAGCATGGCCTTTACCTACAGGGCAAAGAGGCTACCTTCTACAATGGATCAAGGAGTACTGAGATGGATTGTGCCAGACTAACATAACATCTTTGTCTAGAGAATTTATTATCTTCAGAAATAAAACACAATAGATCTTATTTATTTGAACTTAACTGAAACATTTAATCAAGAGAGCCACTTGGGAGAGTATAAACTGTGTGGGAGAAGATGGAAATTAATAGAAGAATCATAGGGTGTATAAGGAATTGTTTAAGGATGGATAGTTTGGGCATTGTTGCAAGGAAAATGTGAGGATAAGTAGAATTCCTCAAAGATTAGCCTTAGGATCTACTTTGTTTAGTATTTCTATTAATGGTTTTGGCGAAAAAATTTTGGTGTGTGCTGATAACACTTGGCTAATGGTGCCAAGTTCAGGGGATTCATAAATAAGTAAAAGTTGGATATGCAGAACTGGATGACCCTAAGGATTAGAATGAAGAAGTGGAACAAAATTCAGTGAAACAAAGCAGAAGGCTCCATGGAATTAGGAGCTGAATACAAACTTATTTTGGAAAATGCAGCGTCTGCAATGGAAAGGGCTAGAAGAAGGGCTGTGTGCTTGTTTACAAGAAGACAGCCAGGCATTCTCACATGTAGGATACAGCAGGGTAGGATTTCCATGGAGGTGAAAGTGTTCAAGTGCTTCCTAGCTGGCCTTCTTGACGTTCTGGTCACCCACTGTGGAGGAAGATAGTGGGAAATAAACACAGAAAAGGGTTGCTGGTGGGAGTCTGAGATCCCCCTGAATCAGTGGAGAATGGAAGGACCAGCATCCTCTAGCAAAGGCTTGTGGGAGATGCATCTGCTGCCAAGAAATTTGTGGATGGAGAGGAGGAGAAGGAAGGGGGATCAATACCAGTGAGAAAAAGATCCATCTATAGTAAAGATTAGCATTGGTATTTAAATCAAATCACTGTAGCCCTGCCCTTAATACATCTAGCATGAGGTTCTTCTAGCTTTTAGAAAGTTTAAAGTTATAAATGCAGCTTCCAGTGGAGTCTGAAGTATATAAGTTACTGCTGCTGACTTAAAGCTCCACAAGGTTATGGAAGAGATTAGTTGAGTTCATAGTAGGAAAGGTCTGGACAGGACCTAAACTAACAGGTCATTTTCAGTCCCACTTCTATGTGAATGTGTATATAACAATCTGTAAGCAGGAGAATGGGCTCAGAGCAGTACATTTTAATTTGGAACTTCGGGCATTGTATAATACTAAGGTTCTGAAAATGGCAGTTGGGAAAGAGTGGGGGGGTTAGTGAGTAAAAATAGGCCTTTGTCATGGTTTTGCTGGGACAGAATCCCAGAATAGCCTTGGTCTGCAGGCAATGAGCAGTTTGCACTCAGAGCAGCTGACCTGAGTTGGTTACAGGTGTATCCCATCCCATCAACATCATGCTTGCTATAAAGGGGGAGGTTTGCTGAGGAGGAAGGGTTCTCCTGCTTGGGTTCCTACTCTGTTAAGGGCTCTTCATGTTGCTTCTCTTCCTGCTTCCAAGACCTGCCTTCCTGTTTATTGGGGCCACCACACATTTGCTGGGCTGAGTATTACTTTATTTTATAATGGTGTTGGTATTAGTTTGGCTTTTTCATTAAATCCATTTTCATTTCAGCTTGTGAGTCTCCTTTTTCTCTTTTTCTGCCCAGACAGGACAACAGCTGTGGACAGGGGCCGATAGTGTAAGAGCAGCTCACCTTTGCTTGTGTTGAGAAGTAGCATTTTGCTGAGAAATGCACCGAACTCTTAGGAGCTGTTTATCTCCTGGTGTAGGATAAGACTAGAATATGATTTGTATCATTTAGGAAGCTTTTCTGAACCTATTTGGTGCAGGTTATCTTGATGGTGTTCTGAAAATGATTCACTCCTGCCTAGGGCTTAACCTCATGGGTGCTTAGAGTCAGGATTCGGGCTTCTGGTGGGAGGCAGGAAGGTGCTGCTTTAATCATTTGGTTTTGGTTTGCCATCAGCATAGGGGGGAGTTCTGTGCTTAATCAGCCATGTAATAGGGTAGCTAGTAGCAACATAAAAATGGGGTGGAAGAAGATTGGACCTGTATGAACCTTATACTGCTTCAGTGTTTTAGCATCTTTAAAACGCTCCTAGTTCCAACAAGCTAGCTGAAATTCCTTGTGATACTGTTATGTAAGCCTCGTCCTTAAGCTTCAATCTTTCTTCCCTTAGGACTTCTTTGCCAGTGAATATTTTTGACCAAAGTATGTCTTTACCTGGAGTATTTTCTCTTTCCTCACAATCCCTTATTAAAAGGAATATGCTTGTAAACAAACCTTGGTAGATGCCTTGTTTGGAGAGAAGAAATTGATATGACTTGCAGTAGCAAAAGCAGTGCACAATATTTTCAAACATTTCTTAAAGGGCATAGTGAACTTGAAATGTTAGTGAGTTAAAAGATTAATGTGATAACTGCCTCAAGGTTCTCTTGAACTAGCTGTGATTACGTAAGTGTTGTTTGTTATTTTAAAGTAATTTATAGTACAGAAATTGCCATGTTGGATTGGATTATTTACTAATCCATCTCTGGTCCAGTATCCTGGTCTAGAAACAAAAATCCTGAGTAACACCCAAGACATGAAGCAGACTTTCAGAATGGGAATTTATGTTGCATCAGCATGGATTTTACTTAAGCATGAAAATTTTTATATTGTGTCCTCCACCTTTTTAAAAGTAAAAACTCTTTAAGATAGGAGGTATTTTGTGCATAGGCTAAATAGAAAAAATGTTCTGCTTTGATACTATTTCAGTTATAATTTTTCTTGTTTGAAACAATATGCAGCAAAGTTATAAAGTATTGGAGAGAAATGAGCTTCCTTAACTGCTGCTGTTTATATAAAAGCCCTTTTCTCTTTCATTTCTGTTTGAGACAAATGAAAAGTATGTTTCATCTTAACCTGGTGATCTTTACTGTGTAGCGGCTGCTTCTTCCTGTCTGTACTCTCTGCTGTGATGCACAGGTTGGTTTTGTGTCTGTTCTCCCGGAGCCGATGAGGGGCTACAAGCTGGGAAGACCAGCCTGAAATGAGCTGCCTGAATGAGAGCAGACATCGCACCAGCCTGCCAAGAGAATTGGCCCTGTGATATTTGGAAAGATTCCTGTTTTGAAAGCAAAGATGGAAGTCTGTGGACTTAGTGGATCCCTGTGTTTAGTGAAGACGTGGAATCAGTGTCTGGAGGTCATTTACAAGGTGCTGTCCTGGACAGCTGAAATAAGAGCTCAGGGCTTCTGTTTTTGCATTAAGCCTTCTAGGGTGCATGTGGTAAAATACCTTGTACAAACTGGAGCCAGGCCTTTTCAGCAGAAAGAAGATAAACCATGTCCAACTATTTTGCATAGCCAAGGCAGTTGTGGAGGTGTAGGGAACCTTCAAAGCTTATGTTATTAAATACTGGAGGGTTTGTGCTCTTGTTGTAGTAGTGTGTGTTTGTTTGTTTTTGTTTTTCTGTGTGTGTGTTTTTTTGTTGGTTTTTTTGTTTGTTTGTTTGGTTGGGTTTTTTTTCCTCTGTGTGTGTGTGTGGTATGTGTTGGGTTTTTTTGTTTGCTTGTTTTCCTAGTGGCTGCTGAAGCACTGAAATCTGTGCAGAGATTGATCAATACCTGGTGGTGAAAAGCTTCTTCTAATGAAGTCATGGTGTCTTTTGCAGAATGGTATTCTTGTAAGAGGATGATACTTTTTTGGGGTAGCATTAGAAACCTCTGCATGTTGAAGGAAACCTTGACTTTTACTGCCTCTTGCTATAAACAGAAATCAGGTCTATCAGGGAGCCTGACCTTCCAACGCAGAGATGGTTCTAGCTGTTCTAGAAATGTATTTACTGGAGGTCTTGAGCATCTCTCCTTTTCTAGTACCACTTTGACTCAGTTCTTAACAACTCCTCTTCTCTACATTATTCTCAACTCTTGGAAGCAAAGTTAACGATTCCTGTGCCTCTTTGTGAGGAGTAACGAGCAACTATTGCAAGAACCATTATTTTAAAACAAGTTGTTCTTGCCAGAATTGCTTTTGAATTCTCATTACTTGTTTAAGCTCTCTTCCAGAGATACTCTGATATGAACAGCATAGTGAAGGGAAGATCAGTCTCTTGGGTAGGAAGAAATATGAAATTCTGGATTTTCCTGAGTTATACCCTGCTGATCAAGTTAATTTCTATTTTAATGAAACAATAATTCTTTCTGTGGTACCCATGAAGCTGTTCAGTGAGGGCTTGAAATCCTGCTGACTTTTCTAAGGACAGAAATGAGGTGTCTGGTTTTGACTGAGAATGTGTCAATGTTGGTGTCCTAAATTAGAGAAGTAAGCTGTTTGAGTTAGTTAGATTGGACAGTGATACTTTGATGATACTTCACAGCTCTGCTATTGAAAAAGATGATGCATTAACCTAGTTGTGATTTTTTTTTTTTTTAAAGTCTGTTGTGTTAGATAACATTTCTGACTGAGTGCTCTTTGTATTCCCAGAGTTAGAGGTTTGTGGCTTCAGGTGTTTCTCTGCAAATTTAGCAAGATTTGATGGCATCAAGCCTATTTTGTGACAAGCTTTTAATTTAGCCCTGATTGTTTTCAGTGTGACGTTGGCAAAGATATCATCTACCTTCTGGATAGCTGGACTGCTTATCAAGGTGACAGAACACCTATTGGTGTGCCTGTCTGCAACTAGCTGGCAAGGGGGACATGCAACTGGCATTTCATAATAACTGTAAATTTGGAAGGCTGGTAGAGAGGAAAAGTGAAAAAAATTTTAGTGTTTTTTCCAATTGGGTAGATGTAGTTCTTGGAAAATGTGTGCACCTGTCTCTGGCTTGTAACTGCTAAAGATAAACATGCTGTCTCTCAATGCCAATCTTTTGAGTGTAGTTAGATATTTAAAACAACTTGGTTTAATTAATTGTCTGTTCCTTGTATCCTCTACTGTTCTTTTCAGCAAAGTTGTTTCTAGGTCAGTCGTTTCATGGAATACCAGATTGGAAGGGACCTCAATGTCCAACCTTCCACAGTAAAAGCACGGTCTAGACAAAATGGCCCAACAAATTGTCCAGATTAATTTTAAGTGTCCAATGTTGGGGAAATGTTTGGAGGATACAAATTAAGCCTTTTATTTAGCATCAGCCATTTCTGGTTTATGTTCATGATGTGTATTGACTACGTATTTGCCAGAGGTGACTTTCATGGACTGTTTCTAGTACTGTGTTGTATCAGTAGTTAAGTGTCAGACAAATCTGGTAACATACAAAAAGAGCTGTACTTTTGTGTCTAAGATTGTAAGGGCTACAAAATAAATATTTGGCCTTTCAGCGTTGAAACATGAAAATGACAGTTACCAAAGTTTTAGCATCCTTATCTGTCCATGTCTTTTCTTGTCCCTGAGAATGAGATTCTTTTGGTATTAAGTTGGGATTCAAACCTATGGTGTAGGGACTAAATCGCTACAAGGAATTTGATAGAATTGTGTTTGACAAGAATCTTGATGAAAGCCTCAAATGGCATGTGAATTTTCACAGTTTCAATAAGGAGCTGTTTGTCCCAGGGTTATGCTTATCTTTTTCTGTCCCTAATGATTTGGATTCGTTAGGTTTGTATATGCTGTCCCATGCATTTTCCACCCTTGCTGTGCTAGGGGAGTTAAAGGGGCTTGGCTGAAATGAGTAGGAAATAACTACCTTCTCCTCCACAAACTGCTGTATTTCTCAGAGGCAGCTTGAGGGCTTGGGTCGTCTCGCTGTTGTGGAAGAGCTGCAACGCCCTTCTGTCTGAACAATAAGCTTTGTATCTGTTTGTCCAGTAATGAACTGCTTTTGTTTTCTTCAGAAACGTGGTCTGCTGTCTGGAGTGTTCCATTTACAGACAACCCTTGCCAAATTAATTTTATTTAATTATCTCCCAGGGCTAAGCTTGAATAAGTTTTGTGTTAAATTCACTGTTTCTCCCTGTTCTGAACGAATTGGACTTAATATCCTTGTTAAAATCTGATTAAAACTAAAATTGAGTTTTTTTGAAGTCTGATTATCCCATGAAATGGAATTTTTAAACCTAATTATGAATGGATTTGCATATATTTTTAGCATCATTGAAGAGAAAGTTGAAATAAATTTATTAATGAAATCTGCTGCTGCTGTCTCTGGGTCATGATGACTGCTGGAGAGTGAGGGAGGAGGGAAGGTGAGAATAAAATCACTCCCCCTTTTGAAATGCATCCTCTCCCCTGCAAATTAATTCCAGAGCTGGTTTGACCCTATCTGGTTTTATTCCTCTCTGCCCCACAGCCCAATTTAAGTAATTGATGGCCTTTCAGAGGGTAACTACACAGTTGAGCTAGTTTCATGTTGTTAAAGCCTTTATGCTTTCTGTAGGGAGGGTGGGGAGGGGTGGCAATATTTGTTTCAACTATTATGTTCTTTCCTGTCTTTTCTGAGGTAGCCCTGATACAAAATCAATAGGCAGCTCTCCTTTCTTCTTTCCAAGAAGCTGTATTTGAGCATTTATTTTAAGCCTGATGAAAAATGGATAGTTTCACAGACTGTGGTGGATTTGCACATGGGATTTGTGCTTGTTTGTGTAGTTCTGTGGGTTTGAAGCAAAATGTTTCTTTGTATGATATATTTGAATCTCTTGCTACCGTAATTGTGCCCCTTCCCTCAGAATTCTGAAAGAGGTCGTCTATGGAAAAGGGAGTGCCGCTGGAGGATGTGTCTGCTTGTTAGACTTTAGCTTTTTGAAGTGGGTGCAGGGGACAACAAGGTGACAGTGCAGAGAGGTCATGGTTTCATTGGGAGGCTTGGACTGTTGCACCTCTCGCTGTGTGCACACCTTTTATTGTCAAAGAGTCATAGTAAATGTGTTAGAAAAAAATACTTGGGTGATTCAGAAATCCTAGACTTGATACATGACTATAGAGAGTAAATGCTCAATATGTGGGCAAGTGCTCTTTACATCTGCAAAGTTACTTCTGAGAAGAGGGACTTGTTTTCTATATGACTTTGTGTTTTTGTTTTAATCCTGTCTTTGCAAAGGTTAAGTATGAAACATGGAGGTATTAAGTTCTACAAGAAATGTGTAATTTCTGGCACTGTTTCTTTGTGATTCTTCATCAGTGGGGAGTTTAATGAGGGAAGCTTTGGTTCAGCAGAGGAAGGAGGGTTGAGATGAGTACTTTTAGCTGGCAAATGCTCAAGTTATAAATCAGAATGGTTGAAGTAAGTTAAAAATGTTCTCAGTAACATAACAGGAAAACTTAACTTAGACAAGCTTGGGAGGAAAGAAGCTAACTGAGGTAGCTCTGCACCACGGACTGCAAATAGTTGTGTGTCTTAATGGCTGCATATGTTGTTTGTGCTCGCTCAACAGAAACTATTGTCCAAAGTAGACATACTAATATTTATTGTATAAATAGGACTCCCTTTATACACTTGAGCTTGATTGGGAAGATCACCCCCAAGTGGAATCTGAGGAGTTGGGAATACCTGATGCATCCGTTCCTCGAGTGTGGAGCTGTTGTTGGAAGCTGCAGTGACCCCAGCAATGAGGAGAAGCAGGAAGCTGCTATCATATCCTGGAGCAGACAGGAGGAGATCTCCAGTGGGGTAGACATTGTGAAGACTTATAGAAGGAGGAGTTCTAATGTTTGTTGTTGTCTGTTTGATTCTGTACTGTCTGATATACAGATAAAAAGTAACTGGTTTTGGGTAGTCCTGTAGTTCCAGTGTTGATGGAACAAGATCTTGAGGATAAATGTGCGTGCAAGGAAAGATGCAGAAGTGCTGTGAAACAGAGCATAGGAGCTCCTTCTCTTCTGTCAGGACACCTCAAATTTTATAAACTGTTTATCATCTAATTTTATTAGTACCTCCCATAGTAGCTTCTGGCATTGAAAGTGACTAAAACCTGATGATAGCCATAAACCAAGATGGTATCAAAGTGCTTGTCACACCAATCCAGTCTTTATCTTAATCCCAGTCACAGGAACCTGTGGCAAAGAGGCAGGGAAGGCAGAATTGTTTCTGTCTGCTTGATGCAGGCAGCTGAGCTGATGTACTGGTTTTTGAGAGGGAGCTGGCAAAAGGAGAACTGTAATTGCTGAAATGCCAGTGTTTACATCCTTAATGCGATTACACTATAGCACTTCTACTTTCTGTGAACAAGTCTTGAAGTCTGCATCTATTTCCTGCTAACATGAATTATTCATTATTTATGGGTGATGGTGATTGGGGTTTGGCTTTCACAGGCAGGTTTATTATATCCACTTAGCTCTGACTGCTTTGGAGGCCTCTAAGACTCCGTTACTTTTCCCAGCATTTGTTCTTAATGTTCATCATTCTTCTTGATGTTAAAATTTCGAAGTATGTAATCCAACTTTGGTTATGGGAGTGAGAGACTGAGCGGGTGGGGTGAGTTATCTATTTTATTTATTTTCCTTTTGTGGGAAGCATTAGGAAGAGCTTTTTATTTAAATCTGTCCTTACTGCCAAGGCTGAGGACATCTGCTATATTGTCACAGTGTGTCAAAGGACTTTGATATGAGGCACTTTATATGTGTAGCTTGGGAGATTGAGATGTTAAGGAAAGAAAGCAAAATTTTGAAATGAGGGAATTGATGTGCTCTGTCCTTGAGGGAGAGTGGTTCTGAGGGCTGATGGGATTGGGGTTTTGCACTGTCTTTTTGTACTACTGGGTTCTCAGCACTACTGCAGCAGCAATGATGCTATTTGGGTTCCTCTATTCTAACAACTTGTGTCAGCTGGTTTGTCCTGGGACTGCCGTGTTTGTGTCTTGGTATGTATCATGTTTGTTAGTAGATGCTTAGAGCTGATGTGGTAATGGGCTTCCATAAAACTTTTCTGAAATGTTATTTGTCCTTCACTTTAATATTAAATTTTTAGAAACTTTTTTTGGGGGAAAAAAAAAAAAGAATTTTTTTTTTTTTTAAGTTCTGAAAGCTTTACAGTTCAAAGAGTGCATCTCACTAATCAGAGGAATATTTTTGTGTCCCTGGGGTGGTCACAGTGTTTTAATTGGAACTCTGGCTTCTTTGAAGTCCTTTTTAATCCTCCCTGAGCTGGGGGAGAGGGTTTGAAGGCAGCACTGTAAATCTGAAATGTCTTCGTTTTATTTACATGTGTCTGGGGATGTGTGTAATTCGTTTTCCTGAAGTTAAGCTCACTTGCCATCTTATGGACAGCTGAGTGAGAAATGTGCTTCATTAAGTGGGGAGGCCTGGGCCAGATGATGGAGGGGTTATAGATAGTGAGCTCATGTGCTTATGGATTTGTTAAAACCAGTAACTGAGCAACAGGCTCTGAATGGGAAATAATGTGATAACTCAATGCAAGGCTGAACTAAACAAAAAGCTAGTATTTAAACTCACGTTTTAGGATTAACTTATTAGTATGGCACTCAAAATTAGTGTTGCATAATGATATTTGACTGCTTTACAAGTTAAGAAACAAAGGATTTAGGGCACAGGTCTTACGGTTGATAGCTTCAAGTCATCCTTTACATCATTATAGGGTTCAATTTTCCTGTGTTGGAGGGGATCTCTAGTGGAGTAAGGTGGTGGTTTTTGTCTATTGGGGTTTTTTTGGGGTGTCCACAGGCAGATTGCTTAAACTGTTTGTGCCTCAGATTCTCAACTGAAGGCATTGCTTTGGTCTGGTTTCTAGAGAAATCTGGCTTTTCCGCGAGTGCACTTTGCACTCTGTACCCGCCATCAGCGGAGCCTTGTTGGCAGCTTGTGCCTTCGGTGCCATCTTAATACAAATAACTTGTAGGAATATGCTGCTACTTGACAACACATGAGCATTTTCCATAGGCCTTTCCAGCATGATGTGCTCCACTATTAGTTTTCATAAGCATCATTTATCAGCTGTATGTTTTCCATACTTTAATAAGGTTTTTAACCTCCCACATTTGCTGAAACGATGATGTTTTACTTTCTGCTTCTGCCAGAGGCGGGACATCTGTTGTGAAAGACTTTGAAATAGTCTTTGCTTGAGTTTGGATAGTTTTAATTAATCGAAACAACAGACTTAACCTCAATTTTCTGTCTGAAAGGATAGCTTGGTATTGCAACTGAACATAAAAGCATACTGCTTTCATTCTTTTAAAAATTGTCATCACAAATTTACCTGTGACTGATGTTATTGGCTGATACTAAAAAAACCCAGCTATTTTAACTTATAGTATAGATTAGCATTGCAGTTTAAAATGGCCATTTCTGCCCTGAGATTGAAGAGGTATGTGATTGTAATCAGAAGTAAATAAGAATAATATATGGGAAGTAAAATAACTTTATGTAAAAGTATCTGAAAATTTGATATAGGCTGTCATAAGGACTTGTAGGTGGTCATTAATAGTATTTCCTCCCGCTCAAGATTAGTGCTTTTGTGTTACTGCTGGCTAATATTTTTAGATTGTAAGAGTTTGTGAAAACAATTTGATCAATGAAGATGTTGAAAACAATACAAGAACTTGGGTAAATTAAAATTCTGCCAGTATTATCTTAGACAAGTGTCAAAAGAACAAGACTATCAATTTAGCAAAATCTGTAAAATAGTCAAATATATTGTCAGTACCTTGACTTGGTTACAGTATTAGCTCCCTTTCTTATCAGACAGAACTCATGGCCATCTGTAAAAATGATGTCTCTGAGTTAGTAATTTCCATGTGTGTAGAAGTTATGCCGGAAGGGTGTGTTGGATACATGTGAGTTGTGGTGTATTTTTTAAATTATTTTTATTATTTCTCCCTCCTTCCTTGAAAAGCAGTGTCTTCAAATGTCTTGGCAATAACCTAGCAGAATGGAGCTGTCAGAGGTTCAACAAAATTGCATCAGGGTTACTAATTCTATGTGGTTATTTGCATAAACATTTGGGACGAATTTGAAAGTTAAGGAGTTAAGCTTTATTTTTTTTTTTTTTAACTTGAGATTCTTCTTTGTAATCAGACATCCCTGCTGGCCCTTAGCTTAGTGAGGAGGAATTTTCTGAACTAGCTTTTATTAACTGACCTGAAATTTAGAAAGAGAAGCTTGTGACTGATCTTCTGGAGGTTTCATTTATTACCTTTATTTTGACTGTCATGACACTTCACTAGCTTTGTGTAAT
Source organism: Corythornis vintsioides (assembly GCA_025447755.1). Taxonomy (NCBI): domain Eukaryota; kingdom Metazoa; phylum Chordata; class Aves; order Coraciiformes; family Alcedinidae; genus Corythornis; species Corythornis vintsioides. The sequence continues at coordinate 24,590 of JAOEGS010020487.1, forward strand.
CCCAATAATTGTTCTGGAATAGTTTTCAGAGTTCCTAATGATCTTCTGTTGAATGTTCTCTCTTTGAAAGATACAACATCTGTCTATTCAGAGTTTGTTTCCAATGGACATATCTTTGTATTTCAGTCTGATTTTCAGGTATTATTTCTTTGCTTATGATTACTAAAAATTAACCAAATGCCTTGGAAAACTTGTGGTTAGACTAAATAATTGGTATTCTACTGTGATTCTGTTCTTCAAATTAGTTTGATTTATGATCTGCTCCCCAACCTCCTTGTGAGGCCGTATGTTTTTTTCAGCAATCCTCCTCTATTCCCAACCCATATTATCAATATATTTCTAACTCCATTGACAAATGGAAACTATAGAAAAAGCTAGCCTAGTTATGACTTCCTAAAATAATCTATTTTGTTCATTTTACATCATTATTTTTCTCTTTATCTGGTTTGGTGTTTTTTCCTCAAAGTCAGTTCATGATGGAGTAAAAGACTTAAAACAGTTTTTGCTGCTACTACACTGAAATATTACATTATGAAATGTGTTTACATCTTAGGGGTGGTAGGTACAAAATTATATGTCAAAATAGTTTCCTTTCAGCAGCATAATTAATACATAATTACATTAAATTAAATTGCAAATAGAGAAAAAAGCATTTGATTCCTTAATTGTAAAGATTTTACTGATATCCACTTTAGTATGTGAGCAGCGACAGCTGACACTTCCAACTGTACTACTTCTGTGCTACTGCTGGTAAATTAAATTTAAAAAAAAAAATAAAATTTCTTGAATCTGTTGTGGTTTTGGGGGGTGAAAGTTAAGCAAAAAACAATTGCTATCCACAGATATACTTAAGGATTACCCTCCCTAATACAGAACTGCTTGCGTATTTTAAGAACAGAGGGAGCAGTGATGAGAGTAAAAAAACTGAGGAAGAGTGGAATGGGGACTACAATGCCACAGGCAGTGTCGTCTGCCTTGGATGAGAATGCTGTTTGCTGTTGTAGGAAGCCTTTCTTGCTCATGACCAAGGATATTTCCTCTGTTGTACCAAGCCATGATTTGAAAGCGTTCCAAAGGCACTGGTTCTTATGGATTAGTAAGTACCATAGGTCTGTTGTGTTTCATTGATAACCTTAAAAAAAAAAGAAAAAGGGAAGACCTTAAGAACTGTTTGTTTCCTTATATTGGGAAAACATTGGATATGGAACATTTAATAGCTTTGTAGATACACTCCATGTTTCTTGAGTTATATATTAAATGACTTATTACTGCTTTTATAAACTGGTTCATTTTATATGACTGAGTTTAAGCCAAATAAAAGGGTTTTTGTGTTACAGCAGGACTGAAAAATGTGGACTATCTTTTTATTTTTTTTTTTTTATTAACTCTTCCTGTGGGATGAGGCATAGCAATGTATGCTGCAAGACAGAATTGATTTAATTTCTGTCATAATATCAAAAAGGTTTGTGGTTTTGGTTTTGTCTGTGGAGAGAGTAAAGAACAGGGTGTGAAAAAGTATGCTTTGATTATTTTGAAAATGTCAAGCATAAGTAAGAATTTGAGTCAATACATTTATTTATTTATTTTTTAATATTCCTATTTATGCTAGAAATCATTATCTTTTGTTCCAAAAAACCCAAAGAGTGGCAGCTGAGTAGATTGAAGAGCCAATCATGTTTTGCTCCAGTGTACTAAGTGGTCAGCCTTGTTCTGTTAATGTGGAACAGCAGAGCAATTACAGGACATCCCTCTTGGGTTAGCAGCAGTACAAACTGTGCTCCTGTGGGGATACACTGATATCCTGTGGGGATAATCCTGTGGGGATTAGCAAGACCTCAAGATAGTTTATTCTGGTTTTCTAGTTAACTCTCTGTTTCCTTTGCCACATTGTGCTTTCTCTGTGGTAGTGCTTATTTTCTCTGTTTAAAGCATAAGTTAGTTTTGACCCTCGCTGCAGTCTAGTCTTGACAGTAGCAAAAAAAACCTGAGAGTGCAATTATTGATCTACCCCAAAAGGATAGCGTCATGGTGAATCTCTTGCAGCATAGGTAACCTGACTTCTTAGGGGGCTTGGAGAGCCAGGCTGGCAGTTCATGTCTCAGCCTTGAGCCCCTCCATTGCTTTATCCATGTGACTGATGTTACTTTACTCAGCGTAGCACTGCAAGCTCAAGGGGAACTTGAGGATGTGTTTTGATGACAAACTGAGCCAGTAACAGCTTCTTGTGGAAAAAGGAGGAATTTCAGCCAGCTGATTCAGACCTTTGGTGGCAGAAAATGAACCAAGCAAAGCCAGTAATTGCTACTTCAGTGTCAATGGGCAATTAGATTGTACAGTTTTAATTTTTCTGCTGCTCTCCTTGAATTGAACATGGAGAAGAGAAGCCTGGAAGTCTGCAATGATGATTTGTGTGAACTTTTCCTTTTGGAAAGGCAGCACTCTCTGGTCCTGCTTGTGTAAGAAGCTCAGCCATGTGCTCTAGCAGTTTTTCAATCAAACTATAAAAATTGCTTCTGTTTCACCATGACCTCTCAAAGCTCTATATTACATGTCATGTGATTTTGTATGCAGTGACCTGACTTTTGGGTGAAGATTAAAAAGAACAAAACCTGACTATTTTTATCTTGCCTTCCAAATCAGCAGGCTTGATGCTACTGTGTATACACAGTGTATATACTCCCTCTCCTCCAGTCTATTAAAGCCTTTCACCTGTAAGGTTACAGCTCTGCCATGTGTGTGCTTACCAAGGTTCATTGGTTTGTTCTGTGGTTGCTGCTAGGAAGGGATTGGAAAGAAGTTTGGAAATGTTAAAATGCCCACTAAATTATTGCTTTCTTTTTTAAAAGTAAGATTAATTTTATCTTGTTGAGCTCTTAAATATATCTTTAAAGCAGAAATGAAACTTGAAAGATTAGTTGTATACTTGAAGTCTGTTGATGGGAATCTGAGAGGTTTCTCTTTTTTTTTTTTCTTCAAATTATGGCTTGATGGAATTAATTGCTAATTTTGCAGTTGCTTCAGAAGAGATATCAATTGTATTTAAAATTGCCAAGACACAAGCACTGAAAATATTTTCTCACAAATGAGTTTTTCTGCTTTAAGTGGTTAATGGGCATGTTTGCTTTGGTAAAGAGCATTTGGATTTGTTAATTCTATCTCTACACAAATGAGATTTCCCTTGTAACTGAACATCAAGCTGAGATGCTTGTAACTTTCAGTTACACTACAGATTTTCCTCTATTTACTTTGTACATAAAATAGTAGGTGTGCAATTTATTGGAGAAACAATCTAAGTTATACCTTAGGGGTTTTTTTTGACAGTTCTTAGCACCTTCATTTGAATGAATGAAGACTAATTTAGTTAGTCTGTCGCTAACAAATAGGTATAACTACATGCACTGGAGCATATAGGAGCTTTTTTGAAGAGAAGTATTGCTGTGAAACTTAACTCTCAGTACTTCTGTATACCATATTTTAGTGGAATGTTTTCCTCTAGTTCTGTGAAGGGGAGCCAAGGTCTGCACCTGGGGAGATAATGCATAATTTGAGGGGGAACGGGATGTTGAGCAAGTTGTAGTTTTCTGATACAAACTTCAAGTTAACATGACCAAATTAAGTTTAAGACACAGCAACACGGAGTTCTTGAAGTCTGTTGGGATTATTGTGAGTTGATGTATGTTCTTGAAGGGCAACTAATGACAGGAACTGAGCTGCTTTCAGACTTGCTGTCCAGAGTCTAAGAAATGAGTGGGAGTCCTGTAAACCAGAAACAAAGGAGTAAAAGCAGTCATAGAGCTCAAATATACAAAAAGGGTGTTTGGGAGACTATGTTCAAACACAGAGGAACAGACTAGTGGAAACATTTCACAGCCTTTCTAATCACACAGAAATATTTAAACCAACTAAAATGCCTTTCCAGAAATCTTGTGTTGTTGTCATGTTATCGTTCTGTTTTGTTCTTCAGATGGTATTGTTTTCCTGCCTAGGAAGATGATTATTTTTATTTTTTTTTAAGTAGAAAAGGTCCTTCTTGGGGAGTGGAGAATTTAAAAATCTTCTTGTATTTCTTATATGTAATATAAAAAAAGATTTGGATTAAAATTCTATACTGCTAGGAGACTGCTGTTTAAAAAAAACCAAAACAATCCAACAACCAACAAACTAGGAAAAATAACTCCAAAATAAACAAACCCAAAACAAAAACAAGGAAAAAAAACCCTGAATTTTTTTGTTTGCAGAGGAAAAAAAATCAGTTGAGCCCTTGCTTTCTGTGAGTGATTATCTTTAACAAACAAATCAGTAAAAAATTCTGCCTCTGGTCTTCATCAGTTAATTATGCTGAAGTGTAATTCAGTTTACAGATCCACCTAAAATACCATCCCAAAAATCTGGGAATGTTCTATTTCAATTTACTGTGATGTAGTTGAGACAGTCATTGTATAGTCATAATGAGTTAAAAATTATAGAGAGAAATGTTAATTCAATAGACTTTAAAATTCAGAGTAATTAATTATTATAGGTGTATTATTGGTTTGGTAGTTTCAAGCAAATTTAGTTAAAAATAAAGGAGCAAGGAACTTCCAAAAAAGACTTGTCTATTTATCTGTTCAGTTTTACTTTTGTCTTGCACTTCCATAGTTAAAATTTAATGTCAGATATCTGACTACAATCAAACCTCTTCCTTTGCTTTGAATTTTGAAACATTTTATAGAAGCAATAAGAATTTGACATTCTAATGAATTATAAATTAAAAAATATTCAATTTTTTACTTTAACGTCTTCATCTTCTTACTGAGTCTTGGTTTAATGTTACTTCAACAGTTAATTCCAGTGTGTAACTGTCATAGTTTATACTGAAATGGTAATAGATCCTCAACAAGGCAGTTCAACAGAGCTTTCCAGCAAATGTCTGAGATGTCACTTGTGTGCATTAAAAAAAAAAAAGGCATAAAAAAATTGCATAAGCCATTTTCCTTGCTAAAAGTTCAAAAAGTGTGCCAGTGGGCACTTGAAAGTCATTGAGTGACTTGGATGGGCATTCCATTAAGTTCATTTTTCACTTCATTTGAACAGTTTTAGTTTTTATCATTCTTAAATTGCTCTTTTTCAAATTATCTGCACTTCAAAGGAAACCAGAGAGCTTTGGCTAACAGCAAATTTGTCTCTCTCCTGCCTTACTGTGCTGTTAAACTATGCTGGACTAATTTGCTCTTTTAGGGCAAAAAAAAATCTTGTTTCCAATTTAGGCTTAAGTTCTCCCATTTGTTGACTTATTTATATTTCCATTTAAATAGTATGCAGAAGGAAATACAACCTTGGGATGGGGTAGTGGGATGGAGGAAGAACATGCTAGCTTTTGGCTCTTTGTGCCTTAGGGAGGAGAAAGGAACTGAAGTCAGTGGTTTAATCTGCCCCTGCATTTTGGAAGCCTCTTTGTCATCTGTTCATGTTGTTTTCATAACTACATAGCATACAATTCAGTCTTAATAACACTCTTGAATCTTGTGATTAAGTGTGTGTTCCATTTACAGGGTTTTGCACAGCTGATGCAAACTGTGGGTTTGGGTTGGTTTTTTTTTTTCCATGGTTCCATGGGCTCCATCATTCCCTGTCTGCAGGTTTGCAGGGTGAGCAAGAGTGAGGCAGTGCACAGAGCTGCAGCTCTGCAGGAAGGGAGCTCTGGGTATCTTTATGTGAGGACAGAGCTTCAAACTTCCCTTAGCTGTGGTGATTCAATATGGACTCTCTTAAAGCAGAGTTCTTAGCTTTTTAATGCTGGTTTTGATACCAACTGTTCTCCAGGAAATGGCCAGAGCTTGGCAAAAATGACCTACATCTATCTGTGATTTTCAGAAGCTTGTGAAAAGACAATGAGGCCTGGTGGGAATTTGCAGTGCTTTGCTAGTTGACCAATTCTCTTCAGATTGAAAGTTCTTCTGAATTAATGTCATTGTGCATATGCAGTGTCATTCCTGTACTTAGAACTGTGTAAATCTGGCTTTTGCCAATTGTGTGTGATCAGAATAGGATGTGGAGCTCAAACAGCCTTTGAATCTGGAGAAAGAGACCTGGGGGTCCTGGTAGACAGGGGGATGACCATGAGCCAACAATGCGCCCTTGTGGCCAAGAAGGCCAATAGCATCCTGGGATGCATTAGGAG